>CM060964.1:207616903-207829403 GCA_030765045.1 Tenodera sinensis | reverse complement strand
CTTTGATAATAAAATTAGTATCATCTGCATATAATATAGTCTCAACATGTGGTATATTCACTGGCAGATCATTAATGTACACTAGAAAAAGTAAGGGGCCTAGATTCGAACCTTGAGGAACTCCACACCTTACTAACTTTGTTTCAGATTTTACAGTGTTATTATCTCGAGTTATTGCAGTTAGTTGTTGTCTGTCAGTTATGTAAGACTTGAACCATTCATACACTATCCCACGCACTCCATAGGCTTCCAATTTTGTCAATAATATGTCATGGTCAACTAAATCAAAGGCCTTACTCAAGTCTATAAATATACCAACTGTTGTATCATCAGTTTCAATTCCTTCCAGTGTTCCCTTAATGAATGCATAAAAGGCATTTAGTATGGATTTGTTTTTCCGGAAACCATTTTGTTTATCACTAAATACAAACTTTTCCATGAAAGGAGCAATCCTGTTATACATAACCGATTCCATAACTTTAGAAAAACCTGATTGAATGGCAATTGGCCTATAATTATTTATATTGTTTACATCATCTTTTTTGTATACAGGAACAACTTTTGCTAGTTTCATCTTACTAGGAAATATCCCAGTTGACAGGGAGGTATTGCATATTTCCAATAGGGGATTTATTAAACTATTCTTACAAGACTTAATTACACACTCAGGTATCTCATCATATCCTGCTGAAAAGTTATCCTTTTTTGAGTTAATTATTTTACTTAATTCATCTTTAGTGACTGGCTTAAGAAAAATAGTTTTTTCATTTCTGTTTAGTTTAGTGCATATTTTACTGTTATTTGGCTGTGTAATTGTTACTTTATCTGCAATGCTAATGAAATGGTTATTGAAAATGTTGGCAACATCTACTGGATTATCAACTATAACATTAGAAATCTTTAGCGAGACTTTTTTACTGTTATGACATGCTTTACTACTGGCAGTTTCTTTTTTTATTATATTCCATATTGTCTTATTTTTATTGGTTGAATTATTGATGCATTCATCAATATGCAGTTTTTTTGCAGCCTTTATTACTTTATTAAAAATTTGCTTGTATTTTTTTAGATATTTTGTAAACTGTTCAGTTTTGTTAGTTTTACTTAGTTCTATGAGATAACGTTTCCTATTGCTCGAGACTATAATTCCTTTAGTAACCCAATTTTTCCTTACATTCACCTTGCTATTTTTGATTGCCCTATATGGAAAGGCTGTATTAAAATGATGCATAAATGAGGTCATAAAGTTTTATTTCAGGTCCACTGTGGGTACCTTGTATACATCGGACCAATCCTCATTGTTTACTAGAGTATTAAAGTAAAGCATATTATCTTTTGAGAATATACGTTTATATTGTACTTCAGTCTTGGGCTTATAGCTAATGTTTGATGTATTTATTAGTCTTAGTATTATAGCATTATGATCAGAATACCCTGCATTAATGTTACTAAGGTTGAAAGTCATGGACCCCAAGTTCATTTGAGCATTATTTCATCTGATATGACCCAATCAATAAAAGGACACTAAACCTATAAAGACAAAAGGAGCTTCAGTGTTCTATCTGCCCCTCTGCTAACACCATTAAAACAAACTAGCCCTCTCTCTCACACAACGCAACAATGCAATAGGCTTTAGCCATGATGGCTGCCATATTTGTGTTGGATTGGCCTGTTACAATCCATACTAGCTATCACTATGGGAACAAGCATCTTTATATTTTGTATATGTAGAATGCAATGCAAGTGATAAAAAATTTCATATTTTATGTTTTCCAGTAGATCTTAATATTTTGTAACATTTATGATTTTAAAATAACCTCTGTTAGCAATGAGCCATACTTTCCAGAAATTCTTCTTGGGCAGTTTTCTGTGAAACACATTTTAAAAATAACCCAAGTTACTCTTTTGAACAACTCAATTACACTTGAGAAAATATATTTCCACGTGTGGAATGAAATGCACTCTATTCTTCAAATATTTTTATTTTCATAAACTGTTATTTTTAGCAGCATATTGTACTCATAATTAATATTAAGCAAGGGTAAAGCAACCAGTACCTTCTTATCCTTTGTTTCTAGGTTTACAGTTTTCACACTTATTAAAATCTGTTAACTTTGAGAAATTTGTTATATTTAATTTTATATTTTATTATTAATTGTGGCCAAAAATCTATGAATACTGTTTTGAAACTACTGACTAAATCTATTGTAAGCCCTTAAAGATATTTAGGGTTTAAAGTATATATTTCTTAATATTTTAGGCTTTTTCTTCATATTTTAATATTTTGGAAAATGTTTCTTCATGTGTTACCTATCTCTAATCTGACTAACCTAAAAATTGGGTATATTTAATTGATTAAGGGGTATTCACACACCATCACACTCAAAAGCTTGATAAGAAGATGTTTGAGGACATTCACTCCCTGTATGGAAATACTTAAATAGATCTACTGAATAATTCCTGAAAATGTTATTAAGACTGTTTAATTAATGTATCTCCTTAAACCTTCAACATAGATTTCAGTAATCAAACAATTTTACACTTTGAGTTGACAAAACACTTTCTAGTATCTCATTCTCACTTGAAGGCGACATGTAGAATTTGTTGACTGGCTGGAACCATGATGGTTATGTGGGCATTATATCTCTAGAGAGAAGACATCTGGCTGAGATACAATGAAGCTGAGTAACGAGTTTTCTTCCAAAGGAAGGTTGAAATTCATCACATGAGTTTCAAATTTCTTCACACATATCTTTTCCCAAATATTTCATGCAAAGTACATATGGATAGGTTTTAAAAGTTGGGTTTCTCACTCAATATTGGGGTGGTCATTCCAAAAGTGTGCTACTACTGCTGATTTGTCTTTTCTTTTTGTTTTATGTTGTGAAAGTGCTCTTTTAATCTGGTCACAATATTGTATTTTGTCTTTCTGTTGTACACTTTCTTGTAATCAAAACAGTTACTTTTGTATAACTTGGAATAATTTTCTTGTAGAATTTGTCATTAAGTGCATTTCTGATGAGATTTCTAATGCTGAACCTATATGTGCCAGGGTGATGTGAAACTTACTAAAGATTCTTTGAAACTTTTGTGTCACCCAGGGCTGATATGTGAACTTCTTGTGCCTATATCTTTTGTCCTTAAAAGTTGCTAGTGTTGATACCGAAATTTAGATTTCCGATCGAATGGGCTTTTGAAAAAGACACGTTTTAATTTAATTGCCGGATGTGAAATTTACGATAAGTGTTGAGTAATAACATAAATAGATAATAGAGCAGGAAGTGTTGTAAGGTGAACAAGATATGAGTAAATAATAGTCGTTAAATTTGTAGTATAAACGCATTATTGGTTTGAAATTAACGAGTCATGACGTCATACTACATAGTTTAAATACGCGTTCGAAAGTCAAGTCTACAAACCTTAAAAGTCGCGCGATATATTTAATAAAATATAAAGTAAACATCGTTTAATCCTAAAAAGGTAATTATATATTCGAAATTCATAAAAGAACATGTTATAATAGAAAGGGACATTTCTAAATTGCGGGAAAAGGAAATAGCATTTTGGATACGAGGCTTTCTTGGATGACGTCATGACATTCAAATTGAAGAACGGTTTTCTTAGCGTGGGTAAGAGAGAAAGCGTCCCTACTCAACCACAGACCAGTACGGGAGGTTGTGCTGTGCGGACGTGAGTGAGATTCCTCTACATATAGAATCGGCATAGCTCCCGAAAATATTTAAAATAAATAAATAATATATAAAGTTGTTCTTGGGTTGTCCATCACACTTACGCAAACCCGAGATAAAAGTAAGAGATCTCAAGCTGACTAGCCGGAGCGAAACACATCAAAGGGCAACACCACGTCACCAACGACATTTAAGCATCAACGGCCGACACAGCGATACATCAAGAAGCGAACACTACTATTTAGCATCAAATGGCATCCCAACGTGTGGCGTCGAAAGAATGGACCAACCCCAAGACGACCGGATCAGCATCGAGCCAGCAGACAAGAAGGTGCCCAGCGTGTGAACATCTGTGAAACGTGTAGTGAACAAGTTTAAGTGCAGTTAAAAAAAAAAAAAAAAAAAGAAAAGTGAAAATTTTGGTGAGTAGAAAAACACATGTAAATAGCTTAGAAATGGAAGACAGTGATAGCGATTTTCTAGGTTTTGAGAGTCCGGAAATTGAGAAAAGTGTAAGTAGGATGGAAGAATTTAATCAGAATGTAATTGGTAGCAGAATATGCCAAGAATTAGAAGATCAGAACGTTAGAGAAACACCTAGAGGTAGTTCAGAAATGTTTAGTAGTAATTCAGAAAGGCCAGCAATTATGTCAGGAATAGAGAATATGTTTCAAAAGATAATGGAAAAGATAGATGAAACTAGTAAAGAATTAAGAACAGAGTTAGGACAGAAATTAGAGAAGGGACAACAGGAATTGGGAATGCAATTGGAAAATCAGAAGAGAGCTTTCGAAACCTTTAGGGAAGAAGTTAGGGAGGAAATTAATAAAGTTAGTAGTGAAGTCAAAGAAAATAGAGAACAGGTTAAGGGAGAATTAGAGACAATAAGGCAAGAAGTAAAGAATTCTGAAAAGAAATTAGGTCAACAAGTGAGTGAAAAATTAGATAAAGAAAGGGAAAAAGTAACATATAGATTAGACAAACAAAGGGAAGAAATTAGAGAAGAGTTACAGGGGTGTAAAGTTAGAATAGAAAGATCTGATGTAGAAAGTGAAAGGCAGGCTAGAAATTTGGAGGATGTTACAGACCAAATAAAAGGAGTAGTAACAGAAATTACTCAGGTAAAAGAGGCCTTAGAAAATTTGAAATTAAATGAAAATGCATGTAATCACAACAATCTTAGTAATGAAGTTGCAAGAAACGAGGCAATACCAGGTGTATCAGCTGACATTTCGATGCAAAATAGGGGTAACAGTAATTCCCATTCTGATCTCGGAAATAGCTCAGGGATAAGTGACAATTCAAATTTACATTGGCCTAACCATGTCTTAAATGAAATGACAAATCCAGTTTTTGAAAATGAAGATTCAGATGATCCTAAAGCCTTTTTAGAAGGGTTACAAGAGTACTTCACGGTGAAACGTATACCAGAGGAGTACAAGATGGTGATAGTAAGAAAATGCCTAAAGGGTAATGCTGCTAATTGGCTAGGCCTTTCTATGGGTAACAATAATGATTACAGGACCTTTAGGAACATCTTTTTAACCAGATATTGGGGAGCTAGTAGGCAGGCTAATATTAGAGTTGAATTAAGCAATGGAAAATTTAATCCTAGATCGGAGGAATCGATGGTCAACTATTTTATGAGAATAGCGAGAAAATCGAAGATGTTGGATCCTCCCTTGGATGAAAAAGATCTAATAAATATAGTTACTCCACATTTTCTGGAAACGCTTCAACACTACCTAATCATAGCCCGACCCGATAGCATTGCAGCTATGATTGAATTATTATCAGCCTTAGAAGTCAATAAGCCAAAACACGCATTTGGAAATAAATATGAAGAAAAAGTAACTGTAAATTCTTTCGGGCAAGGGGCACAGTATTATCAGAATAGAAGTGAGATTAGGGAAAGATATAAAGGACCAGTACCAAGGATGGAATCATTCCGGTGGGAAAATCAAGGTAGATATAACCAGGAAGGGCATCACCAAAATAGAAATGGTAATCTAAGGGGAAGAAATATAAGGGTGAATTATATGAATACAAATAGATTTGATCGAGGTAGACGGGGACGTTATTTTGGACATAGTAGAAATTCAAATGATGGGTATTGGACAAACGGAGATAATGAGTTTAGACCGAGGTCACCAAGACAGGAAGAAAGGTATTCTAATGGACGAAATTCCCCCGAAAATGCGGAAATGGTCGAGGCCATTAACACGGTCAAAAACATGGTAGGAAGTAACCCTGATTTAATGCAGGAAAACAGAAGTAACAATTCGGGAAATAGTACAGGAGCCATACCTAAAAATCAGGGAAACGCCAGACCCGGTCAAACGCGCCTTCAGTGAGAACTGGGTATCCTAGTAATGATTGTGATAAGTACTCGGAAATAAATAGTCCTGGAAGGCAAATGATGATACAAAAGAAAAGAGAATGGAAAAATAGAATTGACGAAAACGAAAAAGTAGGAGATCCACCTAAAATCAAAATTGGAGTAAATGGAAAACAATACAATGCAATTATAGATACGGGATCAAATAGCACAGTATGCTCACAAAATTTTTATGATAATTTACAAAGTAGTGGTTTTAAAGTAATGTCTTTACCAGTTAATGGGATATATTGCTCGCTAGCTGTGGGAAAACGAAAAGAGAGAGTAAAATTTCAAGCAATGATAAATATTGAAATAAATGGGAGAATACTAGGAATTTTATTTCTGATTGTAGGAAGACTTGTGACAGATATTATAATAGGTTGTGATTGTCTTTATGCCTGGGAAGCTGTGGTGAATTTTAAAAACATGATTCTAGAAATGAAAGTTGAAGATGAGACCATTATAGTGCCTTTTGTGGAAGATAGTAGTTCAGAAACTATTGTAAGAGAAAAAGAGGAAGAAGAAATCCAAGGGGATACATTCTTTGTAGAATATGTTAAAGTAGGAGCTATGGAATTAACTGAAGTAAATGTCAAAGAGTACAGTATCGATAATAAAGAAAATGTAGAATGGGATAAAAATGATTTCATAGACAATTTGAGGTTTTCTGACGCAACTAGGTACTATGATAGGGAGAGTAGTGAAGACTTAGAAGAATTGTTGAGGAAAAAAGTAACTCAGGCTGATCAACTAAATGAACAACAGAGGGATAAACTGTTTGAAATATTAATCCGAAATAAAGAAGTATTCTCTGAGAAACCTGGTAAATGTAATATTTATACTCATTCGTTTGAGATGATACCCATCAAACCTTTTACACATAAAGCGAGAGCTATCCCTAGTACAATAAGAGAAGAGGTAGATGCAGTTATAAAGTCAATGTTAGAAGATGAGGTTATTGAAATTTCGAATTCAGAATTTGTGAATCCCCTATGTATTGTAAATAAGGCCAATGGAAAGATTAGGGTAACATTAGACGCGAGAAAACTAAATCAACATTGTAAACCTGATAGATTTAGACCAGAAAGTGTAGAGGTAATATTGAACAAATTGCAGAAGGGCAAAATTTTTTCCACTCTAGATCTTACAGCATCTTTTTGGCAGATCCCACTTAGAGAAGATTTAAGAAAATATACAGCGTTTTTACATTCAGGAATATTATATCAGTTTCGAGTTTGCGCCTTTGGTATGAATACCAGTGGTAGTGCACTATTAAGAGCTTTGTATGAAATTTTTGGAGAAACAATAAAGAAATTTGTAGCTCAGTATGTGGATGATTTTGTAATTTTTTCAGAAAATATAGAGGATCATTTAAATCATATCAATTATGTGCTTAGTCAGTTAAAGAAAGCAAACATGACAATAAAGCCAAGTAAAACTGCATTCTTTGTGAAACAGACAGAATTTTTAGGTTATGTTATTTCAAATGAGGGAATCAGGCCTAATCCCGACAGAATTGAAAGCATAAATAAAATACCAGCTCCTAAAAATATAAAACAATTGAGAAGATTTCTTGGTATTCTAAATTATCAGTCAAGATTTATCCTGGAATATGCAACCGTAGTAGCCCCATTAAGACAACTATTGAGAAAAGATGTAAAATGGCAATGGTCATCAGTAGAACAAGAATCTTTCGAAAAGGTAAAAACATTGTTTGCAGCGTCAATTTTATTGGAAAAACCTAGGGAAGATCTCCCCTACATAATTTATACGGATGCTTCAGGACTTGGTTATGGTAGTGTCATATTACAAAAAGATGAGGAAGGAAAAGATCACCTCATTGCTGTAGCTTCAAGGGGGCTTTCAAGGACTGAATCACAGGCTTGCACTACAGAAAAAGAAATAGCAGCTATTTACTTTGCACTTGTAAAATTTAAGCAATATGTATATAACAACCCAGTAATAGTTTACACAGATCATGTTAATTTGGCATTTATGAACTCTTGCAAACTCACAAGCACACGTATTTCTAGATATATACATGAGATCACATCCCATAACATAGAAATCAAACACATAGCAGGAAGTCAAAATATTTTTAGTGATTTGTTATCAAGGATGAAAACCAATTATACAATACCAGATACAATTAGTGACAACAAACATGATGTAACCATACTATATTTGAAAACCTTAGAAGGGACTCAATTAGCTAAAGAATTTCGAAATTTGGAACAATTACAGACAGAGGACGATGAACTTAAGAAATTGAGAGAAAAGGCACAACCAATCACAGAAAATCTAAAAGATAATATAGGTATTTATGAGGGAAAAATCTATAAATTTCATGGAAGAATTGAACCTAAATGGAAAGTAATGGTACCAAAAGCTTTACAAGAGAAACTTATACTTGCTTATCACAAAACACTAGCTCATACAGGTAGTGAAAAGCTAATCATGGTAATTAGTGACCATTTTTATATAAAACATTTGGCAAAGAAAGTGAGAAAAATATGTTCAAGCTGTGATTTATGTCAAAGGGCCAAACCATTTAATATCAAATTTGATATAGAACCTCAGACAATCATAAGAGAAGGGAAAAATGTACTAGTTACTGCTGATGCACATGGGGAGCTACCAGTAGGACAATTTGGATGTAGATATATGTTTGTTCTTCATGATGTTTTTAGTAAATTTATTAAAATTTATCCTGTTAGGAATATCAGCAGCAAAACATGTGTAGGAAAGATAATAAAAGATTATGTGCCTAAATATGGCAAGATTCAGGCAATCTTAACAGATAATGCTACAGTTCATCGGAGCAAAATCTTTAAAGAAACCCTAGAAAATCATGAGATAAAGTTATATCATTGTTCCTCATACTTTCCATCAGGGAATCCAACAGAACGTGTCCTCCGAGATGTAGGAATTTATTTACGTGTACTTACACATCATAATCACAAGGATTGGGTGAAATATTGTCCATTGATAGAAAAGATTATCAATCACACCATTAATGTAACTACTGGGTTTGCACCAATAAAATTAATGTTAGGAATTGAACCAGAACCAATATTGATCGGGGTACCAAAAATACTGAAAATTAATGATATTCAGTTAAGTGAAGAAGAAAGAGCGAAAATTGCTTTTGAACGAATCAAGAAAAAGGCAGAGAAGCGAAAATTAAAGAAAAAGAGTAGAAAACATAAATGGGAACCTAAGATAGGCGATTGGGTACTAGTTAAAGACCATAAGTTATCAAGTGCCTTGCGAGGTAGGAACAAAAGGATGGAATTGTTATATAAAGGTCCTGCAGAAATTATATCAAAATTTGGTTATCATACCTATGAATTAAAAGATGTTAAAAATGAAAAATGTCTGGGAAGATGGCATAAACAACTCCTTCGACCATACAAGAAACCGTGTGGTGCCTTGGAACCTTGATTTAATGTAAAAGAAAAATTGGAAGTGTCATTTGTCTATTGGCGCCCAATCAGCTTTGAGATAAAATGTAAATGTTAGCTTACTTGAAAATCATATATTGGTCAGGTACTTACATATTCATGAAAAATGCAGAATGTGAATTGCTATCTACTACAAAGAGCTTAAAAATATATTGTATAGAGCTTACAATAACAGCTTCAGAAAGATTGTTAAAATGTTCATCTCCGCATAGAGAGAAAACAGAATATTTAATTTGTAAACATTTGTTAAAATATTTAGATGTATAGATAGTTATCACAGCAAGACAAAGAAAGAACTTGTCTGAAGAGTGTAATGGATTTATATAAATATATGTACATTTTAGTGCTTAAAGGATCTAGTAAAGGTATGTGTTACAATAACAAAAGTGAAAAAAAAAAAAAAATCACAGTGCAAGTGATAGTGAGAGCGAAGTGAGCAAACATGAACTAAAAGAAGGAAGTATAAAGAAAGACTCTTGAAATTTAACCTTTATATAAAAGCTTCACAGAAGAAACCATAACATATTGTAATTAGTATTTAAGGATTAATGTTAAGTCAAATGTATAATTGTTTGTCATGTTAAAAAAGATTAATGAGAAAATATGTTAATCACCAATTTCAAAACAGTGTAATTGAAAATTGTATATAATGGGAGTGTTGCCGATTATTCAAAATACAGGAGTAATTTTTAATTTTTCTTTCGGGCAAGACATTTACATTATTTTATTATGAAATAATAAAATAATATAAATGGGGGCATTTGATACCGAAATTTAGATTTCCGATCGAATGGGCTTTTGAAAAAGACACGTTTTAATTTAATTGCCGGATGTGAAATTTACGATAAGTGTTGAGTAATAACATAAATAGATAATAGAGCAGGAAGTGTTGTAAGGTGAACAAGATATGAGTAAATAATAGTCGTTAAATTTGTAGTATAAACGCATTATTGGTTTGAAATTAACGAGTCATGACGTCATACTACATAGTTTAAATACGCGTTCGAAAGTCAAGTCTACAAACCTTAAAAGTCGCGCGATATATTTAATAAAATATAAAGTAAACATCGTTTAATCCTAAAAAGGTAATTATATATTCGAAATTCATAAAAGAACATGTTATAATAGAAAGGGACATTTCTAAATTGCGGGAAAAGGAAATAGCATTTTGGATACGAGGCTTTCTTGGATGACGTCATGACATTCAAATTGAAGAACGGTTTTCTTAGCGTGGGTAAGAGAGAAAGCGTCACTACTCAACCACAGACCAGTACGGGAGGTTGTGCTGTGCGGACGTGAGTGAGATTCCTCTACATATAGAATCGGCATAGCTCCCGAAAATATTTAAAATAAATAAATAATATATAAAGTTGTTCTTGGGTTGTCCATCACACTTACGCAAACCCGAGATAAAAGTAAGAGATCTCAAGCTGACTAGCCGGAGCGAAACACATCAAAGGGCAACACCACGTCACCAACGACATTTAAGCATCAACGGCCGACACAGCAATACATCAAGAAGCAAAGAACGACTTATATAGCTTCAGTGTGGCAACCTTTTTGAGACCTTTTTATCTTTTGAATATTTTAATTTCCTTGTCTACCAGTTGCTTTGTGAAGCCATTCTTTGTCCCTGTTTTTATTATAGCAAGGTATTCATTTGTGTATTCCAGAGCTCACATCGGTTCATTTACTAGTCTGTGAGCTAGGCTATTGATGTTTGTGACATCTAGGGTTGAAACTACTTGCTTTGATGTAGTTCTCTGCATGTGTGTGTTTCCTGTGGATTCCAGATTTTAGCTTACCTTTGTCTTTTATCCACATAACCTTCAGGTTCCAGCCGCTCAACAAATTCTTGATGATGCCTTCAGTGACAGCATTTTTGAAAAGTTAAGGTATGTGAAATACAGTGTGTTCTGTGGACTCAAGGTGTATAAGTTTTTGACTTTACATCACTTCACAGTGTTACAAGGGTCATACTAAAAGTCATGGGCAACCCATTGTTAAAATTCAAAATCCAAAAATGTAACAAAAAGAACTGCAGGATCATAATCTACAGACGTTACACCACAAGTTCCCCTATTATAATGTTATTAGCTTCCTTCACATGATCGTAGGCAGTATTTCCAAAATAGTGGACATCAATGTTTTGTTTTCACAGCATGCTGCATTTGAATTCCTTGTTAAAGCAAGAAAATCTGATGCCACCTCAGACTTCAACATGCCTATGGAGATGTCTGCATGGATGCTAGCACTATTAGGAGTTGAGTAAAGCATTTTAAAGATGGGAAAACAAGTATCCAAGATGAGCCTCATAGTAATCACCCATGCACTGCCTGCACAGATCATAGGGAAAGAGTTGATGAAATCATTAAAGCAGATAGGTATATCACTGTGGATGACATTGCTACACATCTTGCAGTAGGACATAGTGCATGCAAGCAATAATATAAACCATAGGCTATTGGCAACCTGTCTGTCAGGTCCCACGTTTATTGACCAAATACCACAAACTTCAGAGAAGAACCATCAGCCAAACCCTTCTTCAGAGATTTCAAAATGAGGGTGATGATCTTTTGAGAAGTATTACGACAAGTGATGAAAGCTAGTGCTATCATTACGAACCTGAAACAAAAAACCAGAGTATGGAATGTCACCATTTGGATTTGCCATTGTAGAAGAAAGTGAAGACAGTGTCATCTGCCGGGAAGGTTATGGGTAACATTTTCTGGGATGTACAAGGTTGCATTCTGGTTTTCTTGAACCTGCACAAACCATAAATGTAGCTCACTATATCCAGGCACTTTGGAAGCTCTGTCATGCATTGCACAATAAGCACCCTGGAAAGAAGATCATCCTGCAACAGGATAATGCACATCCTCACACCGCCCAGGTCACATTGGAGAAGATCAGAACATTTGGTAGGAAACTCTTTCACATCCTTCCCACCATCCTGAATTGGCACCCTCCAACTACTATCCTTTTGGTTTTGTGAACACTATGAGGCAGTGGACGATATTCAAAAAGCAGTGCATCAGTGTCTTCATGCAGCTGGAACAGAGTTCTGTCAAAAGGGTATTTTCAAACTTGCAGAACAATGGGGAAAATGTGTGCAAAGAAATAGAGACTATGTTGAAAAGTAAAGGAAAAATCTGTAGATTACCATGATGAGCTTGGCTTATCTAAAAAAATAAAGCTAAGATTTTTTAAAAATTGTTGCTCACCACTTTCAGTATGACCTTTGTAATTCCAATTTATTGCTGAAATATAGATTCCAGTATATACAGTGTGTTAATGAACTACATCAAAATCACTTAAAAGATTGTAAATGTGACTGATATAAGTTTAAGAGGTAGAACTGGAACTTAAAAATTCAATTCCACAACTGGGATTGAATTTTTAAGTTCTAGTTCTACCTCTTAAACTTTGCCCACACACGGCTTGTGTGTTTAAAAAACACCAACAGTAAGTTTGTTGGCATAAATAAATAATAATTACTGATATAAGTTATTTGAGACAGGCAATGTATGGTCCACCACTAAACACAACGCAGTTACATGGTGCTAAACATATTAATATCAGATACTGATAAGTCAGTGTTAAAGCAAAGCTTAGTGAAAAAATGGTTTAGAATGTCGTTTTGAAACTGCTGCCTATAGAAACATTGATTTTCAGCAGCTCGTTATCAGCATTCTCAAGATTTAGTGCTACAAAAATCTCTCAAATTTCAGACTAATTACCAGACTAATTACCTGACAGTGCGACGCTGAACAACAATTAGCTGCCTTCTTGTGTTGTAAAACCTACTCTAGAGACATTTTGTTGATTGCCCTTGTGGCTCAATTTGTAACATCAAGGGCTGCAGTCCCAGAGGTTGTGGGTTTGTTTCCAGTTACTAATTTTGCTTTCTTTTTTTATTCCACATGAAGAAGAGCATTAACGCTACTATCATTCCTTATTTGGCTTGTGTCAAAAATCTTGGATAGAGTACGACAATAATTGAGGAACATTTTTTTCAAAACTTGATAGATGCACAAAATGCATTTCTGAGAAAAGCGGTTTCTTCTATTTATTGGCATTTCCAATTGGTTAGCACAGCAACTATATTAATAATTCAATTCTCCTTCCTGAAGCTGTCTCATTAAATGTGAACAGAAACAAATGCCATAGTTTAACTGGTGCAAATTTGGGGTTTAAAAATGCAGAGTTTTTTCAAAAACCGATAGATGCTGATTAACTTTTCTGCGTGAGAGAAAAATTAACACATGAAGTTTTGTTATTTTTGTCATTTATTGTTTTTGTTGCTTTTTATTTATGTATTTACTATTTTTTATTTCTTTTCACCTTTTTATAATACATAATGTACTATACAACCAACATATTAATGTTTAATAAGGATTGTTTTATTAGACATAAACTTAGAAACCAAGTACTGCTACAAGCCTCTATCTGACATGTTAGAGTATGCCCACCTTGGTAGTGTGATAGCTAGTGTGTCTGCCTCATGTTCAAGAGGTCGCGAGTTCGAATCTCGCTTAGGGTAAGTTATCCGGGTAAGGTTTTTTTCCTAGGTTTTCCCTACCCTGAAAAGACGAATGTCAGGTAACTTAAAGCTCCATGGACCTCGGGCTCATTTGAGCATCATTTCACCCATTTCATTCATTCGTCTGATATGACACAATGTTGGAGGATGTTAATTCAAGAAAAAAAAAAGGTTAGAGTATGGAATTCTTCGTAAGTAAGACATGATACGCCCATAACATACACCTGCTTCCCATAGGCCACCAAAATGTTGTGCCCTGGGTGATATGAAGTGCCAGGTTATACCTTCATAATTTGCAAGCCTTTGTATTTCTTCCTTAGTCTGCTCAGAGTTAAGGAGCTCTTGTACTTCCTTCAACACCCTTCTTGCACCTTTAAAATTTGTGCCATTGTCACAATAAATGTTCTGGCATATGCCACGTCGAGATACAAATCTCTTTAATTCTGCAATAAATGCTTCCGTAGACAAGTTATTCACAGCTTCTATGTGTACTGCCCTAGTAGTGAAACTAACAAATAAAGATACATAACACTTTACCTTTTTCATTGTTTTGCAAGTGCTAGGCTTTATGTAAAATGGCCCTGCATAGTCAATGCTACAATTCAAGAATGGTTTAGCTGCTTCCACTCATGCATGCAGTAGTTGTCCCATTAACTGTTTTGCTGTTTCTGCCTTTAGATTATAACATATTATGCAACTATGAATCAAATGTCTAACAGTGTTTCTGCCATTTTATATCCAATATCTTTCCCTAAGAGAGGCCAATAAAAGTTGACAAACTGCATGCAACAATAATTTGATTCATGGTGTATAATCAGATTTGTTAAATGATGATGTGGCAGAATTAGAGGATGCTTTTGACCATACGCAAGGTTAGAGGTTCTGACCATCCACCAACTTGAAGTAATCCTCTACTGTCTAGAAAAGGATTTAAAAATCTCAGACGACTGTTAGTATTAACTGCTTGTTTCATTGCTAGTTTCTGAATTTCTACACTAAATACTGATTGTTGTGCAATTTGAATGCATTTATTCAATGAATCTTGAATCTCTAAGTGTGAGAGATCCAGTTATTCTACTTTGTTGGAGTGCGGCTAAGATCATCAGTTTTTATGCATGGCTGGTTGTATGTAGCACTTTCCAGAGTAAAGCAACCAGCTACATTAATAGTACTCCTCCCAAATGAGAATCCTCGACATACCCACAATGGAAGGAAGGAAGGAAGGAAGTATTAGTTTTACACCCATTTTCACCATGTTGAGACTGGTTCAAAGAACAAAATTTTATAACTTAATAGATGAACTGTAAAGTAAAAACCATAATGTAGAAGAATGTCTAGAATATAGTGTTGAACTAAGTACATTCATTATTTTTTTAGTTCAATGACTGCAGATCTATGTAGATACAATTTCAAAATATTCATATACAATATTGGCAATGTAACATATATTATCTAAATAGGTATCTAATCTTATATTGAGTAATTGGAATGAGTAGAGTGATGAGTAAACTCTTCCTATTCCTACATAAACAACTAAACTGTAAATTGCTTGCATAAATAGATCAATAAATAAACAAGTAAATAAATAATAAATATTTAATAATAAATATTTATATGGAAGCAGCTCAGTCTTCCTAGGTGTATGTTATGTTCATCATTGGACGTCTTACGGCTGAAATAATGATGCTGCTATGAAATATATTTTATAACTATTTCTGTATAACTCGTATCTCAGAAACGGATCCAACAATTAAGATGAAAATTTATATTTAGTTAACATTTTACTTTTTAAGTTTATCTAAATAAGTATCTTCTCCCAAAAAAACACGATTAAAAAAGGAAAAGAAAAGCCGAGCGAAGCTCGGTCACCCAGGTACTGTATTTTTAAGCGTCATTGCCGTGTCTAGTGTACTTGTTTGTGGAGTGGAACTAAACTGATTGTTATTCATTAAGTTTTGTGAATGCATGGTACATTAATCTGTCCATTAAAATTTTTTCTAATAGTTTCCCTCCTACATTCAGTACACTGATTGGTCGGAATTTTGTTACTTCTGAATTTCTCTTTTCCTGGGTTAACACTAGGTATTAATTTAGCTTCCTTCCATTGCCTAGGGAAATTTCCTTTTATCAGACAATTGTTGTAGATGGCTGTCAAATATTTTGGAAACAAATCAAACACCTTAAGTAATATTTTACTGGTAATTCCATCTTCTCCAGGAGTTTTACTTGCATCCATTCTACTTAAAATATCTTTTATTTCTGTCTGAGTAAAATCTTTGTCATTCTGTGTTGTGATTGGTCTGTTAATTAATTTCCTAATATTTTTGTGATAATCATTGTCATCTTCTTCATTGCCTTGTGGTACAAAATGATTCAGCATGTGCATAGTCTGTCTCTTTCAAATCTGTTGTGACTGAACCGTCCTGTTTCATAAGAGTTGTTAATTGTGACTTTTTCTTATTTTGCCAGTAGCTATTCAATAAACTGCATTCCATGGATTGTTAGATGGAGTTAGGCTGCAATAATTTTTCCAGGAATCTAATTTCTCTTTCCTTATAGTTCTTTCACACTCCCTTTTTTGTTTTATATACAATGCTTTTAGCTCTTCTCTTAAAGCGCCATCTTGTTTTGTCTTTTGATATCTTTTTCTTAGTGCATTAGCTCTTTCCTCATAATGGTTAGTTCATTTGTACACCAGAGTATAGATTTTTCTTTCGTTTGTTTCCTTTAATGGATTACATTTCCTAAAGCACTTATTACATGCTGCAGTTAAGTGTTCTTCAAACTGCTTCATTATGTTATTGACATCATCTTCCATGTTCACCAATTTCCTAAGTTCTTCATCTATATCTTCTAAATTACTTCTTCTAGACGGTAACTTCTGAACTCCTATTGTTTTTAGTACATTGCCAAAGTCTACTAATTTGTTATCATCATTTTGGGACCTGGAAGTTGAATTCTGTTTTGTGATCTGCTCTTTGGCTTACTGTGTAAGTTATAATTCTATGATCAGAACAACTTTCGTCTTTGCCGCATTCCCAATCTGTAATTCATGACAATAACTCACTGTTATTGATACTGAGATCATTATTACTTCTTCCATTAATACTTTCAAATGGTGTGTTTTTACTTTCTTCGTTTATAATATATACTTGTTTTGAATTTAAATATTCCTCCATTACCCTCCCTCAGGTATTTGTAGTGACACCATGCTATATTGTTGATCTAGCATTACTATCCATAGCATTTAACAGACCCATTCCCTTGATACAAGATGTTATATATTTTATACAGATCAACGTTAATGTCATCCTCATTGCCCAGATACATACTAGCTATGTAGCACCATATGTTTTGGTAAATTACTTCCACAAGTGTGGCATCTCCATCCGATAGCTGAGATATGAGGATAGCACCAATGTGTTTGTTGACGATCAATACAGCAGTTCTAATTTTATTGTCCCCAAAGGTAAAAGTTTCGTATCTTTTATTATCCTAGCTACTATGTTCTGAAGAATATATGCAGTGACGGTTCCTG
The DNA here is from genome assembly GCA_030765045.1 of Tenodera sinensis. Lineage (NCBI taxonomy): Eukaryota > Metazoa > Arthropoda > Insecta > Mantodea > Mantidae > Tenodera > Tenodera sinensis. The sequence continues at coordinate 207,811,789 of CM060964.1, read as the reverse complement.
GGTGATCGCACACTTGCAACTGCACACCCACTAATGTTTTCCGCATATGAATGTGTATTTACCTTCATAGACATGCATATAAGAAAATCGAATGTCTAACTTTCTTCTATATGAACTTGCTCGTTTAGTTTTCCTGCGCCCTCTTTACTCACATTCGGTCAACAAGCTGAGATGCATAAACCCAATTTTTCGACTGGCAAAGGTAACTTTTAGGCGAGGGGTACACGGGGAGCGGTGCAAAGCTTGCATTTAAGAGTACGGCGAGTTAAGGCAGCATAATTGACAAGGCCAACACATGCGACTCTTACCACTCAAACACACTACGTTTTAGTACAAGTCCCTCCGTTTTCCTTGTTACAAGCATTTCCCTCCCGTTATTTAGTAGAGCCTACTAGGCAGCCAACGTGATAGTTCTAAATATAATGTAGCCATCTTCTATATTAAAATGACAGTTATATTAATGTTATAAACACAATTAGATCTAGTCCTATTATGCGATTATAAATGCATATAGTTATTCTTCATGTCGTAATTTACTAAGGCCAATATTTCAGTGTGGAATAGTAATTTTGTTACAGTGTTTATTAAGTACTATTTGTTATGTTTGTTCTGGGAGCAGGTTGCATGCAGTTGTGTCTGCTCATAGCAGGAAATTTGAATCTATTAAAGTGTGGAAATGAATAACATGTGAAACTGAAGGAGATAAATCTTTTGGGTTTGTTCTTAGAAGAGAGGCTGTTTTCCGTGCTTATTGTTTGCGAGTGAGAGAAATTGCATCTGGACAAATAATAGTTCTTGTGATATTGGTCATTTAAAACAAAAAAATAGCAAAACATAAGAGCTCAGTTGCCCATATGAATTTAGAATTATAATTGTGTGGTGTATGTCAGAGAAAGAAAGGGAGTAAAGGTGGAGAGGATGTAATATACTGCACACCCATTGTGACAAGTCAGGAGCTGCCACTGAATATATGGCTCTTGAATAAGCACAATAGCCGTTCTATTTTGCTTTATTACTTACATTAAATTGCCTATATCTGTTCTGGAATGCTGTAAGTTTATTTGTATTATCTTAAGATGTGCATTAATATTCTGAAATGTATTGTTGTAAACCCGTCTGTCACTTAGTCTTTTAATGGTAGCCATATTAATATTCTGTATTTTGTCTATTCCTTCTAATCACATCTTATAAACATGAGCATTTATTTTTGTCCAGAGAGGAATGATTTTCATAAACTTTCATGATTTTGTTGTACATATTGTGATTTATGCAGTCCCTACGTTTATATTCATTTTGAGCTTTTAGCAACATGCTCACAATCAGTTCAAACATCTAAATTTCAGCTATTGGTGGTACTAGCATGCTTACTATAGTTCAATGTAGCACTTTAGAAATATTATACCTACAGTAGTGCTTATGCAAGAATATGTACACATTATTGATCTTTTACATAACAAATAAAAATTGTTTTGCTACCAATTCTAGCTTCATGATAGCAACATAAGGTACAGATTTGAGCTCCAAGTAACTTCAATGTGTGTTAAAAATGAGTACATTATCAATTTATAAAAATATTTAATATATTACCTCACAATGTCGAAGATCTACAATATTCAAGCATTTAAATGAAGCTGAAGGTACTCAGGGGTCTCCGTCTAGGGGATATGTGAATGGCAAACACAAGGTACCCAAGCTGAGCAGAACATTACTTCCACTTACTGGTGTTTTGCTCCTCACTGTAACTTTCCTATCTGACCTTACCTTGGTCATCTCTTGTTCTCTTCCGACCCCGATGCTATTAGGGTTCCTGAGGGCTAGGGAGTCTTTATTTTTCCAACCTCTCCATTTCTCTAATTTTTCTATAAAACCTTAACCCCTAACATACTGACCTGTCATGGCATGTAATACGTCTTCTGATTGGTAATCAGAGGATATGGTCGGTGAATTTATTTTGATAATTCTCCCGGTCAGGTCGGTGAGACCCGTAAACCAACGACAGGTGTGGTCCCCCAGACATTCTGGGGGTTGTGTGAGAGCGATGTGACCACCAAAACATAAAAATATGGTGCTCTCTAAAAAAATGGTTACTATTACTGCTATTGCTCTCTTTTTTTATGAAATATGACTCGAGAGGTAAAATGTTCCGGAGTTAAAATAGTCCACCATTCGGATCTCCGGGCGGGGACTACTTCTCGAGAACCAAAACATTATATTAATAGAAGATCTAACATCAGACTTCTACAATGGAATGCGGGTGGTCTCACACAAACAAAAAGAGTAGAACTGAATAAAATTGTATTTGACTATAACATTGACATATTTGTAATACAAGAAGCAAATCTAACAAATGACCAACTTAAATACTTCAATTTTACTGGATTTTTACTGCACTTACTACCCAAAAATAGACAGATAAGTAGTGGAATATTAGTTGGAGTCAAAAAGGATATTAAAACCTCCTTTGAAATTGTTAAAGAAATGGATAACACAGATAAAAGTGAATTAATTAAGCTAAATTTTTGGGATAACAAAACACATCTACATTTATACAGTATTTACAATCCTCCCAGGAATGAACCAGATCTCTCACTTGTTGACCAATTAAATAAAACAATCGTAATTTGGGATTTCAATGCACATTCCAAAAGATGGGGTTATGAAAAAGTGGATTCTACAGGGAAGATAGTGGAAGAATTTTTGAATACCACAACTTTTGAACTGATTTATAGTAAAGAAGATCCCACAACCTTCATGCATTATTCTGGAGCGGGTAGTAACCCAGACCTCTTGTTAGCTACAACAGATATTGTTTCAAAAATTAAAAAACAAGTTATAGAAGATCCAAGTTCTGGTCACAGAGCAGTAATTGCTGATATAAAACTAGAGAACACAAATAACAGTCAAGGTCTTACGAATCTGTATTGGAACTTCAAAAAAGCAGATTGGAACAAATATAAAACTGAATTAGAACATAAATTTAAAGAACAAACAAACTCACAGCTGCATGACCAACCAGATCATATGAACAACGAATTCTGTAAAGTCATCTTAGAAACTGCAAAAAAACATATTCCTCGTGGAAGAATTAAAAATTTCAAACCCTTTTGGAACCCCCAGTTAGAAGAACTGAAAAAGCAAAGGGATATAGCTAGAAATACAGCTGAACAAACAAACAACATATCAGATACACAAATATGGCAGAAGAAATGTGCCTCACTAAAAAAAGAAATTAATACTGCTAAAAGGAATCACTTTAATAATTTCTTAGAAAGAATGAATTATAGGACAGATGGTAACAAAGCTCATAAGTTCATAAAAAATGTCAAGGACAGGAAAGAAAACAACAGCACACCTATCATACACAACAATAAAATGTTAGTAAATGATGCAGTCATAGCCGAAACATTCAATAAATATTATGCTAATTCACACAAAGTAACAAGAAATAATAAAAACGAACGTAAAGAAGTTAAGAAAGATTTGAAACAAGAAAGAGAATGTAATCCTAACACTCAGTGCAATATCTTTTTTCAAAATTTTAATATGCAAGAATTGAACATTGCAATAAATAATCTAAAAAACAAAAAGTCTCCTGGACCAGATCACATACATCCAGAGTTCATAAAAAACCTTGGAAAAACAGCAAAACAACAACTACTGAAACTCTACAATCTATCCTGGAAAACCGCTGTACCTGCTGAATGGCGAAAAGCAATAATTGTCCCACTCTTGAAGAAAAACAAAACAGCATCAGAAATAAAAAATTATAGACCAATAGCTCTTACCAGCATAATAGCAAAAGTGATGGAAAGAATGGTGTCAAAAAGGTTAAATTGGTTCCTAGAATCACAAAATTTAATATCCCCAAGTCAAGCTGGATTTAGAGAGTTCCACTCTACAAATGAACAAGTCTTACTTCTCAGTCAAGAAATCAAAGACTCCTTCAATAGAAAAGAAGATAATTTATCTGTTTTTATTTTCAAAGTGCATATTATTCTATATGCAGAACAAAACTACTAAAGAAAGTAAAAAAAATAGGGATACAAGGTCCAATGTTTTCATGGCTATGAAGCTGTAATATTGCTTCCTAGTTATTACCTCGCCATTTTAAGCTGAAGTCGTTGGTGACGTGATGTTGTTGGTCACGTTGATGTGGTTTGGTGTGTTGTCTCCGGCTAGCTGAGCTTGATCTCTTTATCTCGGGTTTGCGTGAGTGTAAAGGACAACCCAAGAACAACTTTGCAGATCATTTATTGCATCTTTAAATGTTTTCGGGAGTTATGCCGATTCTATATGTGTATCTGTAGAAGCATCTCAATCACATCGGCGCAGCACGAACTGCACGAACTCCCGTACTGCTCTCTGGTTGAGTACTGACTAGACGCTTCTCTCTTACCCACGCCAAGAAGACCGTTCGCTTCCAATTTGAATGTCATGACGTCATCCAAGAAAGCCTCGTATCCAAAATGTTATTTCCTTTTCCCGCAATTTAGAAATGTCCCTTTCTATTATAACATGTTCTTTTATGAATTTTGAATATATAATTACCTTATTAGGATTAAACGATGTTTACTTTATATTTTATTAAATATATCGCGCGACTTTTAAGGTTTGTAGAACTAACTTTCGAACGTGGATTTAAACTATGTGGTATGACGTCATGACTCGTTAATTTCAAACCAATAATGCGTTTATTCTACAAATTTAACGACTATCATTTACTCATATCTTGCTCACCTTACAACACTTGCTACTCTATTATCTATGTATATTATTACTTAACACTTATCGCAAATCTCACATCCGGCAATTAAATTAAAACGTGTCTTTTTCAAAAGCCCATTCGATCGGAAATCTAAATTTCGGTATCAAATGCCCCCATTTATATTGTTTTATTATTTCATAATAAAATAATGTAAATGTCTTGCCCGAAAGAAAAATTAAAAATTACTCCTGTATTTTGAATAATCGGCAACACTCCCATTATATACAATTTTCAATTACACTGTTTTTGAAATTGGTTATTAACATATTTTCTCCTTAATCTTTTTAACATGACAAACAATTGTACACTTGACTAAACATTAATCCTTAAATACTAATTACAATATGTTATGGTTTCTTCTGTGAAGCTTTTATATAAAGGTTAAATTTCAAGAGTCTTTCTTTATACTTCCTTCTTTTAGTTCATGTTTGCTCACTTCGCTCTCACTATCACTTGCACTGTGATTTTTCACTTTTGTTATTGTAACACATATCTGTACTAGATCCTTTAAGCACTAAAATGTACATATATTTTTATATAAATCCATTGCACTCTTTAGACAAGTTCTTTCTTTGTCTTTCTGTGATAACTATCTATACATCTAAATATTTTAACAAAATATTTTACAAAGTAAATATTCTGTTTTCTCTCTATGCGGAGATGAACATTTTAACAATCTTTCTGAAGCTGTTTTTGTGAGCTCTATACAATATATTTTTAAGCTCTTGGTGGTAGATAGCAATTCACATTCTGCATTTTTCATGAATATGTAAGTACCTGACCAATATATGATTTTCAAGTAAGCTAACATTTACATTTTATCTCAAAGCTGATTGGGCGCCAATAGACAAATGACACTTCCAATTTTTCTTTTACATTAAATCAAGGTTCCAAGGCACCTCACGGTTTCTTGTATGGTCGAAGGAGTTGTTTATGCCATCTTCCCAGACATTTTTCATTTTTAACATCTTTTAATTCATAGGTATGATAACCAAATTTGGATATAATTTCTGCAGGACCTTTATATAACAATTCCATCCTTTTGTTCCTACCTCTCAAGGCACTTGATAACTTATGGTCTTTAACTAGTACCCAATCGCCTATCTTAGGTTCCCATTTATGTTTTCTACTCTTTTTCTTTAATTTTCGCTTCTCTGCCTTTTTCTTGATTCGTTCAAAAGCAATTTTCGCTCTTTCTTCCTCACTTAACTGAATGTCATTAATTTTCAGTGTTTTTGGTTCCCCTATCAATATTGGTTCTGGTTCAATTCCTAACATTAATTTTATTGGTGCAAACCCAGTAGTTACATTAATGGTGTGATTGATAATCTTTTCTATCAATGGACAATATTTCACCCAATCCTTGTGATTATGATGTGTAAGTACACGTAAATAAATTCCTATATCTCGGAGGACACGTTCTGTTGGATTCCCTGATGGAAAGTATGAGGAACAATAATTTAGTTTTCTCGTCTAATGTCACCCTGATCTTTCCATTGGCCTTATTTACAATACATAGGGGATTCATAAATTCTGAATTCGAAATCTCAATAACCTCATCTTCTAACATTGACTTTATAACTGCATCTACCTCTTCTCTTATTGTACTAGGGATAGCTCTCGCTTTATGTGTAAAAGGTTTGATGGGTATCATCTCAAACGAATGAGTATAAATATTACATTTACCAGGTTTCTCAGAGAATACTTCTTTATTTCGGATTAATATTTCAAACAGTTTATCCCTCTGTTGTTCATTTAGTTGATCAGCCTGAGTTACTTTTTCCCTCAACAATTCTTCTAAGTCTTCACTACTCTCCCTATCATAGTGCCTAGTTGCATCAGAAACCCTCAAATTGTCTATGAAATCATTTTTATCCCATTCTACATTTTCTTTATTATCGACACTGTACTCTTTGACATTTACTTCAGTTAATTCCATAGCTCCTACTTTAACATATTCTACAAAGAATGTATCCCCTTGGATTTCTTCTTCCTCTTTTTCTCTTACAATAGTTTCTGAACTACTATCTTCCACAAAAGGCACTATAATGGTCTCATCTACAACTTTCATTTCTAGAATCATGTTTTTAAAATTCACCACAGCTTCCCAGGCATAAAGACAATCACAACCTATTATAATATCTGTCACAAGTCTTCCTACAATCAGAAATAAAATTCCTAGTATTCTCCCATTTATTTCAATATTTATCATTGCTTGAAATTTTACTCTCTCTTTTCGTTTTCCCACAGCTAGCGAGCAATATATCCCATTAACTGGTAAAGACATTACTTTAAAGCCACTACTTTGTAAATTATCATAAAAATTTTGTGAGCATACTGTGCTATTTGATCCCGTATCTATAATTGCATTGTATTGTTTTCCATTTACTCCAATTTTGATTTTAGGTGGATCTCCTACTTTTTCGTTTTCGTCGATTCTATTTTTCCATTCTCTTTTCTTTTGTATCATCATTTGCCTTCCAGGACTATTTATTTCCGAGTACTTATCACAATCATTACTAGGATACCCAGTTCTCACTGAAGGCGCGTTTGACCGGGTCTGGCGTTTCCCTGATTTTTATGTATTGCTCCTGTACTATTTCCCGAATTGTTACTTCTGTTTTCCTGCATTAAATCGGGGTTACTTCCTACCATGTTTTTGACCGTGTTAATGGCCTCGACCATTTCCGCATTTTCAGGGGAATTTCGTCCACTAGAATACCTTTCTCCCTGTCTTGGTGACCTCGGTCTAAACTCATTATCTCCGTTTGTCCAATACCCATCATTTGAATTTCTACTATGTCCAAAATAACGTCCCCGTCTACCTCGATCAAATCTATTTGTATTCATATAATTCACCCTTATATTTCTTCCCCTTAGATTACCATTTCTATTTTGGTTATGCCCTTCCTGGTTATATCTACCTTGATTTTCCCACCGGAATGATTCCATCCTTGGTACTGGTCCTTTATATCTTTCCCTAATCTCACTTCTATTCTGATAATACTGTGCCCCTTGCCCGAAAGAATTGACAGTTTCTTTTCCTTCATATGTATTTCCAAATGCGTGTTTTGGCTTATTGACTTCTAAGGCTGATAATAATTCTATCATAGCTGCAATGCTATCGGGTCGGGCTATGATTAGGTAATGTTGAAGTGTTTCCGGAAAATGTGGAGTAACTATATTTATTAGATCTTTTTCATCCAAGGGAGGGTCCAACATCTTCGATTTTCTCGCTATTCTCATAAAATAGTTTACCATCGATTCCTCCGATCTAGGATTAAATTTTCCATTGCTTAATTCAACTCTAATATTAGCCTGCCTACTAGCTCCCCAATATCTGGTTAAAAAGATGTTTCTAAAGGTCCTGTAATCATTATTGTTACTCATAGAAAGGCCTAGCCAATTAGCAGCATTACCCTTTAGACATTTTCTTACTATCACCATCTTGTACTCCTCTGGTATACGTTTCACCGTGAAGTACTCTTGTAACCCTTCTAAAAAGGCTTTAGGATCATCTGAATCTTCATTTTCAAAAACTGGAGGTGTCATTTCATTTAAGACATGGTTAGGCCAATGTAAATTTGAATTGTCACCTATCCCTGAGCTATTTCCGAGATCAGAATGGGAATTACTGTTACCCCTATTTTGCATCGAAATGTCAGCTGATACACCTGGTATTGCCTCGTTTCTTGCAACTTCATTACTAAGATTGTTGTGATTACATGCATTTTCATTTAATTTCAAATTTTCTAAGGCCTCTTTTACCTGAGTAATTTCTGTCACTACTCCTTTTATTTGGTCTGTAACATCCTCCAAATTTCTAGCCTGCCTTTCACTTTCTACATCAGATCTTTCTATTCTAATTTTACACCCCTGTAACTCTTCTCTAATTTCTTCCCTGTCTTTATCTAACCTTTGTACTACCTCTTCCCTTTGTTTGTCTAAACTGTATGTTACTCTTTCCCTTTCTTTATCTAATTTTTCACTAACTTGTTGACCTAATTTCTTTTCAGAATTCTTTACTTCTTGCCTTATTGTCTCTAATTCTCCCTTAACCTGTTCTACCTGTTCTCTATTTTCTTTTACTTCACTACTAACTTTATTAATTTCCTCCCTAACTTCTTCCCTAAAGGTTTCTAAAGCTCTCTTCTGATTCTCCAATTGCATTCCCAATTCCTGTTGTCCCTTCTCTAATTTCTGTCCTAACTCTATACTAGTTTCATCTATCTTTTGACTTAACTCTGTACTCATCTTTTTCACTGTTCTTAATTCTTTACTATTTTCATCTATCTTTTGACTTAACTCTGTACTCATCTTTTGACTTAACTCTGTTCTTAATTCTTTACTATTTTCATCTATCTTTTGACTTAACTCTGTACTCATCTTTTTCATTATCGTTTGAAACATATTCTCTATTTCTGACATAAATGCTGGCCTTTCTGAATTACTACTAAACATTTCTGCACTACCTCTAGGTGTTTCTCTAACGTTCTGATCTTCTAATTCTTGGCATATTCTGCTACCAATTACATTCCGATTAAATTCTTCCATCCTACTTATACTTTCCTGAATTTCCGGACTATCAAAACCTCTAAACTCACTATCACTGTCTTCCATTTCTAAGCTATTTACATGTGTTTTTCTACTCACCAAAATTTTCAATATTTTCACTATTTCACTTTAACTGCACTTAAACTTGTTCACTACACGTTTCACAGATGTTGACGCGCTGGGCACCTTCTTGTCTGCTGGTTCGATGCTGGCTCGGTCGTCTTGGGGTTTGGTCCATTCTTTCGAAGCCACACGTTGGGAAGCCAATTTGAAGCTGTAATATTGCTTCCTAGTTATTACCTCGCCATTTTAAGCTGAAGTCGTTGGTGACGTGATGTTGTTGGTCACGTTGATGTGGTTTGGTGTGTTGTCTCCGGCTAGCTGAGCTTGATCTCTTTATCTCGGGTTTGCGTGAGTGTAAAGGACAACCCAAGAACAACTTTGCAGATCATTTATTGCATCTTTAAATGTTTTCGGGAGTTATGCCGATTCTATATGTGTATCTGTAGAAGCATCTCAATCACATCGGCGCAGCACGAACTGCACGAACTCCCGTACTGCTCTCTGGTTGAGTACTGACTAGACGCTTCTCTCTTACCCACGCCAAGAAGACCGTTCGCTTCCAATTTGAATGTCATGACGTCATCCAAGAAAGCCTCGTATCCAAAATGTTATTTCCTTTTCCCGCAATTTAGAAATGTCCCTTTCTATTATAACATGTTCTTTTATGAATTTTGAATATATAATTACCTTTTTAGGATTAAACGATGTTTACTTTATATTTTATTAAATATATCGCGCGACTTTTAAGGTTTGTAGAACTAACTTTCGAACGTGGATTTAAACTATGTGGTATGACGTCATGACTCGTTAATTTCAAACCAATAATGCGTTTATTCTACAAATTTAACGACTATCATTTACTCATATCTTGCTCACCTTACAACACTTGCTACTCTATTATCTATGTATATTATTACTTAACACTTATCGCAAATCTCACATCCGGCAATTAAATTAAAACGTGTCTTTTTCAAAAGCCCATTCGATCGGAAATCTAAATTTCGGTATCAGCTATATCATTTCCTAACACAACGCTTTATTGCAACCAGATATGGAAGAAATATATCTAAATATAAACAAGTACACCGTGGATTACCACAAGGTGCAGTGATCAGCACTACACTTTTTAATATATTTATTAATGATCTACCACAACAAATACAAGAATCAGGCGTGAAGTGTGCACTATTTGCTGAAGATTTAGTATTGTGGACTTCAAAACCAAAAAGCAAAAGTACAGAACTAGAAAAAAACCATGCAACAACCCTTAACCAACTTACAGAGGTGGACCAAAGAAAATTTAATGACTGTTAATACAACAAAATCAAACTACCAAATCTTTTCACTAAGAAAAAAAACCATTAAAAATAAAACTAAATTTTGAGGGTCAACAATTACCAGAAACAAAGGAAGCAAAGTATTTAGGAGTTACATTTGATACCAAACTTACATGGACCAAACAAATAGAAAATGTAATACAAAGAGCAGAGAGGTGCCTTTCACTGTTAAAACGTCTAACAGGAATGAAGTAGGGATGTTCCAGAACAACGCTTAACACAACATACAATATATATATAAAACCATTATTTACTTACTGCAGCGAAGTTCTTGTAACAGCAAACACAAAAAAAATTCAAAGTTTTCAAAACCAAAGTCTGAGATTAATTACAAGTGCTATCAAAACCACACCAATAGCAGCTATGGAAATACTAACCAACCAATACCCCATTGAATATGAAATAGAAAAAGCGGCTCTTATTCAACACGAAAAGTTGATCAGACTCCCATTCAATACATGGCACAAGAGAAATTTTACACATACACTAAAGACTCAGGAGAGCTTTCTTTCCAAAATTCAAGACATCAAGAAAAATGTACACCTTCCTAATTCAAAGGAAAGCTTCATAAAAAAGTCAATCCAACACATACATTAGACATCACATATTATTTACACCTGACAGAAGAAGTTAAGAAAAGTGATACTCCAACTAGTGTTCTAAAATTATTGACATTAGAGACAATCCATACTAGATTCCCGGAACATGAGTGGTTCCATATTTATACTGATGGATCATTTATATCAAACCAAGATGGAGCAGGTGCTGGAGTCACATGTCACCTCTTTTCCTATTACAAGTCTTTAAGTTATGGAACTACTAACTTTGATGGAGAAATTGAAGCAATTCGAATGGCCCTACAAAATCTTTTGTACAGAATTTCACATTTTCAGCAAGCAGTAATTCTCTCAGATTCCAGGGCAGCAATTATAGCAATTACTTCCAAGTTGTCACCAAAAAACCAAACTATTATAGAATGTTGGAAGATGCTTAGCCATCTAACAACACTTCAAAAACACCTAGTCTTCCAATGGATACCGGCTCACTGTGGACTGAGTGGTAATGAGATAGCTGATTTTCTTGCAAAAAAGGGCACCAGCGGTGTACAAAAATCTATAGTTAATCTACCATTTTATGCAGCTAAAAGATTAGTCAACTCTGAATTCAAAAAAATTATTGCAAAATATTACTATGAAAAATCAAAGAATAAAAGATGGAAACTACCAAACATTTAAACAGTGATTCCTGAGCATCCTCGGAAAACAGCAGTTGCAACCTTCAGGTTGATTACAGGACATGATTGTCTGGCAAAACATTTAAACAGAATTGAGATATATTCTTCACCACTCTATCCTCTATGTGATCTGCAAGAGGAAATGGATCGAGACCACCTTCAAATATGCCCGTCCAATTCTAGTGCCCCATCCATCAGTGAAAAATATTGGAGAGCAAGAGGATTAATGACTTCATTGTCAGAAATCCAGCATTAGCTAACAACAACAACAACATTTATATTCCTGTACTGATACTTTACATTCTTTCAATTTATGCTTTCCTGCAATAAGAGGACACTTTTCTTCTCCTCAACATTCTGCTGCTCTATGGTTGAATTTATTATACCTAAAACATCAACTGATGTTTTCATAGTCCTCCACAGAACATACATTCCAACCTAATTTCAACTTTCTGTTCACTAGTACTCTCCAGGCTTCAGTCTTGACTTCTGACACCAAATTTCTTAGGTATCTTCTCTTCCTAGTGATAAATTTAGGAACTGTTGTCAGCTCACTTAGATTAAGGTCTCCGTTTTGTAAATCTTTTCTCCTAAAAGATTTATTTCATTTTCTGATTCAGATTCCACTATCAATCTTCCATCCCTTAAAGCTTTTAGTGAGCTTTTAGTTGTATTGGATTAACCTTATTTTTCAAAATTACCTTCATAGTTTCTGCTGATTCATTCAATTTAGATTTGAGAATAAGTTTGTATCTGTATTCAATGTTTTCATGTGGAATTTTCTGAGCAGCATCAGCCTAACTTTGCTTCCAATCAAAAGATGGCGCAGCTTTCTCCCTTTCCATCACTTTGTATGATAAGGCCATATCATTTTCTTCTTGCTCCTTAACCGCATCTTGAACTTCCTTAATCACTTTCTCCTAAGTATCTACATCTCTTTTTAAAGTATAGAATGCCTTCCTTAAATCACTTACAGATTTTATTTTCTTCTTGAAATCATTTCTGATATTGACACTCTTTTTGGCAACTTCAAGTAGATTAATAGGAGCACTTTCAGTACTCTTATCAATGTCCTTCATAATTTCACTACTCATTGTATTACTGCTTATATATTCTTTAGGATCTTCTAAGTATTAAATGATGTACAACGAAGTGAAATAGTTCAAATACGGTAAAGCTTGCCATGTTTAACCAACACACGATAATAACAGTCACAGTCAATATTTAAATGGTTCAAAACCACAATTTCACACAAGCAGTCATGGTGCTAACACTTTCACTAACAAAGTATACATATTAATTCACTATTATTGCGTGTCTACGTGCGTGCGTGCGTGAGTGTATGTGTTTGTGTGTGTGTGTGTGTGTGTGTGTGTGTGTGTGTGTGTGTGTGTGTGTGTGTGTGTGATATCATCACCGCCACTGCCACCACCACCACCACAGTAAAAAGAGAAATAGTAGAAATATTTTGTGTTCTGAGTAAGAGTGGGGGTCGTTTGGTTCCATTTTGAGATTATAAGGAAGTCCAGTGTTAAATCACTTAATGTGAGGGAATGATAAAATAAGAGTGAAAAACAAATTTATGTACAGCAGTAACACAGCTTTTTCTAAACACTGCAGTGTTTTTTGTAAATGTTATAAAATAATCCTTACAAAAACTTTTAGGCATTTTTTTTCTGCTGGTTGTAAACCCAGCGCGACAGCCCATGAAGGGCCAAGGCCTACCGCCCAGCCGCTGCGTCCCCCACCTCTGCCCACTACAGGCGTCATTGGTGAGGTGCAGTACTGGAGGGTGGGACGTGGTCAGCGCCCCGAGCCCTCCCGGCCAGTTATGCGGTCTTCTCGACCTGGGGCCGCTACTTCTCCATCAAGTAGCTCCTCAATTGGTCCCCCCGGGACCTAACGAGGCTGAGTGCACCCCGTGCCAGAACTCCCAGAGGGGATAAAATCCCCATGCTGGTACCGGGGATCGAACCCGGGTCCTCCGCGCCACAGGCAAGCGTGCTGCCAGCTGCGCTACGGAGGCGGCCTTTCTACTGGTTACCTATAGTAAATAAAGAGACTTCACTACAAATACAAACCCCTAAATTCTCGCAAAAATAAGTTTTAAAAGAATATCTACATGAGTGCATGTGCATAGGTGAACAGCATAACCCTCCATCCCAAAAAAGGAAAAATTAGTTCATACAAAATTTCATAACTGAATTAAATCACTTTTAAGAATACATAGTGAAGATTTTCAACAAGCCATACGAAACCATCTTTTACTGGGAAAGTGCTTCATTATTTTCTATTGTATCAAAATGACACAAGTGGTTTGGATTAAAACACTATAATTTAGAAATATTTGTATGAGGAATAAACTGTATAGCTTCAGTGAATAACTTGCCGCATCTTTGTTCTCATTAAATTTGTACGTTTTAGAAAAAGTAAAAAGCTTATAAAATTTTGATAGTTAATTGTTCATTCACACAAGCCATGTGAAATACAGTTGGCAATGTAGAATGCTGATGAAAGTGGCTTATCGAAGAAAAAAAATAATGTGCATCATTTGGGAAACTTAGGGTCATGCTGGCATGTTGCTATAGTGGCTTAGGAGGCTAAAGTGACCAAACTGAGTTCGGATGAATTCCAGCTATGATATTGAATTTTTCAGCCTGATTCTACCTTCACATATAAAAATATACTCCAGAACTCAACAAATTAAATGCCTCATATCAATTCCTATAGCTTATATTTTTCTACTCTGAACTTACACATGTACCAAGTTTGGTAATAATCATCTACTTTCGTTTTTGATGCTATTATAACATGGGCTCTTGTACACATTTCTCAAAGTACTTTGGAAGAATATAGGTGATTTTGAAAGTGTATTAATGGTGAAATCCACATACTTACTCAGAACACAAGATATTTCTACCATTTCTCTTTCTTACTGTTTCTTTACCATGCATTAATTTGATGTGGACCTTGCAACAAGGACAAAAAGAACTGCAAAACTAAATATGCATATGGTAAATGCAACACTCCCCTCTGTTTGAACAAACATGTTAAAATTATTTGTGATAATTGTTTACTCAAGGAAAATACAGATGAGGCAGTAGATGATTCTGAGTACCTGAAGAATTCAAATTACAAATTACAAGTTGTGTACCTGAAAGTTACAATTTATTTTCTTTACATGTATTGCAATACAAATTGTGTGTACTGTATTCATATATTTTAGCTGGTCTATGTAGTAAGATAATACTAATAAACAACTATGTATATTTAACATAAAAAAGCTAAACATAAGAAAAAATGAAAAGGAAAATCAAAAAGCTTAATACAGGCATATAACCACAAAAACATAGTGAGGGTCTACTGGGCCCCATGCAACTAACAGTTCTTCCAAACCATGCACCTAACGGAGGGTTAATAAATGTCTTCCTGCAAGATTCCTTAGCTTTTAAATTAAAAATAATTCAAACACTTTTCCTTTGATAGAGAAGTAGCCTATTCATATATGTTTTTGCAGCAGCCCCCCATATTTCAATAGCATAGATTAAATGTGGATAGATACATGTATAATAGATAAGTTTTAAAACATTCTGGTTCTTATAATTACTGAAATTTCTAAGTAGACAGAGAGACTTATTGATTTTATGGCAGACATACTCAATATGCTGTGCCCAGGTTAACTGATTATCTACAATAATACCTAAAACTTTCTTTGTTTTCACTTCTTCCACATTATTACTTTCTCTACTGGTAAGTAGAGGAAGTATTGTATTCCATCCAAAAATTCAATGTCGAGATGTGTGTGTGTGTGTGTGTGTGTGTGTGTGTGTGTGTGTGTCTGTTTGTCTGTGTCTGTCTGTGGACAGCATAACTTAAAAACGAAAAGTCAGTTAGAAACAAAGTTGATATTTAAGTTAATGTCTTTCAAGGATGTGACACAAAGATTTTTAAGTAAATAGCCCCACCCTAAACTACCCTTTACATGGAAAATTTTCCAAAAATTTTGATTTCCTTGAAAATGGCTCTAACAATTTTAAATAAAATGCAATGTGTTTGAGATATTTGTATGACGAATGAAATGTATACTTTGAATCTTCTGGCTATAGTCTATGTAGTCCTGTTTACTCTGGATGACTTTTGAATAGCTCGTAAACTGTAAGAGGTAGATAAAAATCGTACTGTACAAAAATGTAGATCTCGCTAAAACACACAATTTAGGTCCAAATAAATTTTTTTGTACAGTGAACCATTCCAGAGATAATCCTTGTTATTTGTGTCACTCTCAGAAAACTTGAAACTTTGGTGAAATGCAATGTTCATTTTTTTATATGTTAAGCATGCAAAGAGAGTGGAATCTCAAAGCTTTAAAACATTTTACTATCGCTCAAAGTCTACTGTATTCCCATATTCCCCTTGCACCTACAAGGAAATAAGCAACAAGATAATTTGTGCAAATGTTTATCTCAACTAAGACGAAGAAGATATAGGAATAAGATTTTGTAAGAATGGTTAGTACAAGAGTAGAGAAAGTCATGTGAGTGCAACACATCAGGTTTTTGTTGTTCACTTTCAGTGTTACATTGTAAGCATTCTACAGAATACTATTAAGCATTATGTTGGTTAAATTAAGTAAAAATTGAAGCTATTAACAGTGAAGCAACAAGATTCTAAAATAAGAACAAATTAGAAACTAAAAACTTCACTTATCTTAGTATGTTGATATTCTAAGATAAGTGAAGTTTTTAGTTTCTAATTTGTTCTTATTTTAGAATTATGTTGGTTTTCCCCATGTTGCACTATAAATTTATGGATTGAAAATAATTTAGCACAGTAGTGGTAGTTTTGTTAAGGGTCATGTTTAACTCTTCTATGGTTTGATTCTGGTTCACAGCTGCAGTGTCATCTGCATAGGCTACAATTGATGTATTTTCCAAACATTTAATGTCATTAACATAGATTATAAATAGTAGTGAACCTATTACCAAACCCTGCAGCACACCATACTTAACAATTTTCACTTTTGATTTTACCCTTAAATATGTTTTCGTTTGTTGTACGTTATTTCTATATACTGTCTTCTTCCAATTAGGTGACTCCGAATTAATTCATGTGGTATTCCCCTTATCCCATAGTTTCCAGCTCACTCATCAAAATATTTTGGTAAACATTGTAAAATGCTTTAGATAAATCAAAGAAAAGAGAGCTGACCTCATTATTTTCTATTTTCTGTTACTTCATATATATTTATTTATTGATATCAGAGACAATGGATGGTCCTTTTCTAAAACCATGCTGAAAATTTTCCAGCACATCGAACTTATTTAGATAATGATTTAACCTTAATGCTATAATTCTTTCAAATAATTTTGCTTTTTCTGAACTTAGAGTAATAGGTCTATAGTTATCCATTTGTTGTTCATCTCCTTTTTTTAAAGATTGGTCTTATTACTCCTAATTTGAGTATTTCTGGAAATTTACCCTGTTGAAGAGAATAATGAGATATGTTAATGGCTTTACTATATTGTTTTTACAGCATTTTAATAATAGTCTAGGACTAATTCCATCCCATCCACTGCTGAGATTATTTGGTAAGTTATCAATTATTTTACTTATTTCATCTTCTGTTGTTGGTTTAAGAAATAGGGAGTAACTTGCAGGGGGATAGTTGTTTACATAATTTGACAAACCTGGTGTCTGAATGGGAAGACTTAGAAAGAAATCACTGAATTTTTTACTTATAGCAACAGGATCATCAATAATTATCCCATTTATTTATAGTTTAATGTTTTCATATGAAAGCTAGTATTTTCTTGTTTCATTTATCAGACCCCATGCTGTTTTCTTAATATTCTTAGAATTATAGCTAGAAATGGTTTTGCCCTTGATGGTTTCCTCCAGCATCTCAGCAGCATCAATCCACGCATTCAATTCATGACTGAGGAAGAAAAAGATCGGCAATGCTTTCTTAGATGTGCTGGTCAGCAAGAGAGCAGAGATGGGACCCTTGGACAGTGTACCGAAAACCAATCCATACAGACTGATATCTGAACAAAAATTCCAACCATCATCCTAAGCAGAAATGTGCCATCATAAAAATTCACACTCAACATGCTGCCCTCATCTGAACAGGCTTTATATTCAAATGGTTACATGGCACAAGAAGTCCATAGAGCAATACGCCCACCTAGGCCTCACCCTGCCAACCTCGAAGACGATCCACCCAAGAGCAAAGCACTACTACCCTACATTTAGCATCTACACTATGCAGCTTCAGTTTCCCTTGCACAATATGGAAGATATGACATTGCACAAGAATTTACCAAGTACATGCGACCCTCCTCTGTTCAAATGTATACCTTCTCAAGCATAGTCTTAAGCACTTAACCAGCAATTACCATCAATCATCATACATGTTGCACATCCAGTCAAATTCATTATTTATCAATGAGATATGCCTATCACTCACACCACGTCTTTGAAGTATACTGCTGATGGCCACTTGAGCTTCAGGCACTTGTTCCTAGATATACCGAACTAAATTCATTGTTTCACCCATAATTCCTTCAGCAAGGATCACCTATTTGATGTTATTTGTACTGATGTGTAGGACCACCACTTCAGGTTTGAGTTCTTTCAAATTCATCTGCTCTACTTTGTGTTGAAGTTCTGTAGCTCGAATCCCTGGGAAGCATCAAACATTATATTCTTCATCCCTGCATAGTTCACCCAAAAATTTCAGTAGAGAATCATCCATTACTAAAACATTCATCATTTTGTCTGGTTTTCTCACATCTTGTATTTGAGATTGCATGGGGTTTACATGAGTAGAACTTTTACATGCAGGTGTTTCCATAGCTTTGTTGTGCTCTTGTAGAATTACATATCTATTAGATAGCTGTACAACATACCAACAGAATCCATTTATATCTGGCTCCGAGCGTCTTTGCAAATTAGCACCTTTCTTACTTACCAGTGTGAAAACATCGTCAGATTTATGTAGTGGTCAAGTCGACTCAGATTTCATAGCAACAGAGATAGCTGCAATTCCAATGCCTCATTTTCCGTTCTCAATGACATTACCTCTTCTTGCACACATTTTAGATCCCTGTTTAAAATATCCACAATATCATGAAGCAACACTACTACCTCACTATCATGCATTTCCCACCTTTTCTCCGTTAGTGCACATGATAGAATATGTCTTGTGCTCTACCACTGAACAGAGGGGAGGTAGGATTTTGGATACTTGCTGCCATAGCCTTCACTACAATATGAGTAAAGAGGGACAAGGTGGAGAAATGCAGGAATAAGTGCAGAAATAAGCACACCAAGGTTTCAGAATCCCATGTCGCTATACTCACACGAGCATCTCTGAATTGTTCTGTGTAAACATAACTGGCTGCATAGCAATAACATGTGGAGTTAAAAGCAAGAAAGGGTGTGTTTTTAATTGTGTGATACTTGCAGTCTTCAACAGGCTGTATTATTATTATTTATTTCATAGTGTACAGTGTAACAAGACAGTTACTAGTGCTAATTTTTTTAAATGGATGAACAATGTACGAGTATAATAAACCAATTAGTGAAACATAGGGTTACCAGATAATTTTATGGAAATGTAGGACACAATGGTAAAAACTGTAGGACATTTGATAAAAATAAAGGACATTATCAATCAATGTAAAAGAGTGTGAAGTTGTAATTTAAATGTTATTTATGTATACCTAAAGATATATATTTATATCTTCTTAACATTCTAAAAACACAATGTTAAATGTGATCATCAACAGTCACTCTAAAGAACTAATCTTGTGCAAAACACATAGTTTGTTTGAAATGCAATCAAGAAATTCCACGCTGAAGTTTCAAAATTATACTTCATTAAAAACAAATCTTTGGCTGAATTAATAGATAAGCTGTTTCTTTGATCTGTCCACTGCTCTTATTGAAAATACTTTTTCAATGTTAGTGTTGTTTACAGGAATATGTTCCCTCCATCCTGCCTTGAAACACTTGTACTTCAAGGAAAATATATCACTGAACTTGTATTTTTGTTTTGACACTTTGACTTGTAACAAAAGCACTGTGAATTAACTGTTAACTTTCCACTTCCTTATGCTTCCATAACCAAAATGCAAATGGAAAAGTGAGAGTAAAGCATCACTTTGCTTTGCCTCCACAGAATGCCAACTTTTTGCCTTGGAGTACAAATACTATGTTACCAATCTCTCATTCAACGTTAGTAATGCATAAATATGTACTTTGACTGTAGCTGGTGTAGCCATGTTGCCATAGTGAGTTGCAGTTGCGACTAATAACAAATTATTCATTTCTATTTTGCCAGTTGCCAGTTCATTTTCTAACGATCACTCCTTTTTTCTGAAAATGTAGGATGTTTAGAGACTTTTCAAAAATACCCCCCAGACGCTGGACAAATGGTTAAAGTATAAGGCATATCTGGGAATTTTGGACATCTAGTATAACCGTAGTGAAACGATCATTCTGGCAGTTGAAATATGAGGATAAATTAGTGATAGTAAAACAGAGAAGGCCTACTCCAGCTCTTACACACTTGCAGTGTGAGCAGAAGAAAAAAATAAGAATCCTTACAAAAGGTATTTTAATGTAAACAATTATGAGAAGTATGTGTGTCTGACTGGTTCATGCAAATTAAATAAACTTTATTGCTGACCATGCTTATGCTTGCAATTGAGAAATACTGGGAATGCAATGGGTTTTGCAATTTTAGCATATTAATCACAGCTTTGGATAACCATAAGAAATCAACAATGCATATAAAATCTTTTACAGTAATAAAAACTTTTGACACTCCACAGACAGACCGTTCATTTAACAACCAGAAAAAAGTGCATATCATTTACATCATGAAAATAGAAATGTATTGAATAGATTTATTGATGCAGTGGTACTTCTTGCAAAACAAGAATGCTCTTTCAGAGCATGCATGGGCAAAATTGGCTCAAAAGGGCCACTCCATTGAAATTCGCTTGCCTCACTCCACCGGCTATCCCTCCCCTTCATGGCTACTCACCTTTAGCTTTGCTTCATTCAGTGGCTTTGTTGGGACGTTTGTTTCATTAAAAGTAGCAGAGAGAAGTTTTTATAAGTTGCAAAAACACAAAGTTTGCTGTTTAATATTTGGATTTCAATTTTGCAAATATAAAGTATTACAATATCAAACACCACTATGATCAGAAGCATAAGGCAAGCTTTGGTGACCTTACAGGTATTTATTTACAATTTCAAAAGGTACTTTCTGAATACTCGTATTTGTAAACATATAAACAGGACAATATGAATCCACTTTTTAGGGTTTTAGTTTCTTATTAGCTTATTAGGTATCTGGAGCTGAACTTATATAAAAAAATTGATAGAACACGTCTTTGAGTGTGAAATGAAACAATTTATTGTCAAATAGTTTAAAATATTTTTAATGTTAAATAGCAGTTGAACCTTATTTATTTATTGTGAAAGGAAAACAATTTAGTATGTTAATCATAACACAGCATAAGAATATTGCGTGCATGAGATTATAAACTTGAAGATTATGTAATTTGCCTAGGTGGCTGTAGTAATTATTGTATGTAAAATATGTTTAATATAAACAAAATAGTTAATAGAAATTATTAGTAGAAATTATTACTACTGTGCAGGTAGAATAAAGCGACCACTGTGCTTGTTATCAAAACAACCTTCGTCACTTGGCAATAGAATGTGGGGTGAGTAAGGCAAGCTCAATCACTACCTCTCCTCTTATGCCTATGCCTATTTTAGAGGCCACAATGCAAGCGAGAAGTGATTAAATAAAGGCAATTGCAATTTCTGGTTAATTATTATATGGCGCTATCTTGGCATTTAAAGACAGCTACCATTTCCAAGAGCACCTCGCTTCTTATACAGAGAGACCTAATCGATGCTGTGGCCAGTGTTGTTAGAGATAATAGTAAGTCACATATTGATAAGGCTACTTTTATTGGACTCATGCTCAATGAAACAACTGATCTCACAAATAAAAGTTAATTATACACTATTCTATGCTATTTTGACAGTGACGATTTCTACATTTCACTGATGCAAGTTCTGACTGAACAGACAGTGGTTTATTTAAATGTGTTAAAAAAGACAATGGATGACTTAGGATATTAAAAAAAGTTGTCGGTCAAACTTTCAATGGTGCTGCAGTAATGATCGGATGTGTTTCTGGACTCCATACATTAATTAAAACTGAGTATCCTTTATCCACTGTTATAGTTATAGACTTAATCTCATACTTTCCCAATTTGTGAATTGTATTAAGGAAACCAGAAAATTCTTTGTTTCTCTTAGTGATTTACCTGCTGTTTTTCTCACATTTCACTTCACATACAGGTGCTCTTAATTGTTTTATTATTCCGGTTTTCATACAATATAATGCACATTTTTACCGGCACCCAACAATTCACAAAACAAATTAACAAATCCCATCTAAAACATTTTTCCATTCTTGTCTATTCAACCATAGGCCCTCTTTAATTTCCCACTCCCTCTTTGCTTCATCAATGGTTTGGATCCATTTAATTGGGGGTCTTCCCTTCCTCATCCTTCCTGTTGGAGTCCAATCCATGATCTTTTTGGCAGTCTTTTATCTTCCATTCTCCTGGTGTGTCCATACCATTTTAGTTGTTTCTTTGTTATAAAATTTAAAATTGAATTTTCAGTCTTCAAAATTTTCTTAATATGATTATTTCTTATTCTGTCTTTTCTAGATATTCCTGCTGAATATCTCTATAAGTCCATCTCTGTGGTTTCTTTTTTAACTGTGCATTTAATGTCTATACCTCCGCTCCATAGGTTATAATATTTCTTACTATTGTATTAAATATATATTTTTTTGTTTCTGCAAATATATGTTTGTCTCATAAAATACCATTGAGTGTAGATAACATTTCTTCCTGTCTTGATTTTCGTTCTTATCTCTTTTCCTTGCTTCCCATCCATTGTAATATTAATGCCTAGATATTTATACCCTTCAGTACGCATCATCTTCCCCAAATTAACTTCTAATATTAAGTCTTGAGGATCGTCTTCTATTTTCATATATTTTGATTTATCCATATTTAGTTTTAAACTGCATTTATTATACTCTTGTATTAATTTCCTTGTGAGGCATTCTATATCTCCTAATTCCTGTGCCATAATCAACTGATCATCCACAAACTGGAGGGAATATTCTGTTAAATCCTCATCTATTGGTATACCCATCATTTTACATCTCTTCTTCCATCCTTCTAATGCCTTTTCAGTGTAAATTTTATATAATATTGGAGATATATAACATCCTTGTCACAATCCTTTATTAATTTTAAACCCATTTGACAAGTATTTTCCTATTTTCACTCTGAATATAAATTTTGAATTGCTTTAACCAATGTTGAATTTATGTTGCTCAATTTTAAAGCTTGCCATAATTTTGTCAACGGAATATTATTGTAAGCCTTCTCAGTATCTATAAATACTATATACAATGACTGTGCTGTAATTGTTTTTTTTTTCTATAATTGTTGTACGCCAAAAATGTGATCAATTGTTGATCTGCCCACACTGAAGCCAGCTTGTTCTTCTGGTTCTGCTTCATTATATTATATTTCTAAAAAGTGTTTAATTACTTTTCCATATAGTTTACTTAATGTGCTGTTAATAGTAACTCCCCTATAATTTTTACATTTGGCTTTTTTTCCTTTTTTATGTATAGTTGAAGTATATCCTGTTTTCCACTCTGCAGGTGTATCCTCTCTATTTAGACATTTTTCAAATAAATCCCTCAAAAGTTCAAATAACTTGTCTGTGCCATGTTTTAATATTTCATTTAGAACATTTCCTACTCCAGGCGCTGTTTTTAATCTCTTCACTGCATTTTTTACTATTTCTAGATCTAGATGTATGAATTCATTCTCTTCTTCTTCATCTAATTCATTTTCTATAATATTTATATAATCTTTCCTCTTTTCTATTAATAATTCTTTAAAATAGTTTTCCCAAATTTGAAAACTAATGTATTTATTTAATTTTTCTTTGTCATTTCTTCTTATATTCCTTATAGCTTTCCATGCTTCTGCTATACATTTGTATATTTTGACATGCTTTTAGCCAACTTTTGCTTTTTGATTCTATTAGTTTTCTTCTTATCTTTGCCTATTGTTTTCTAAGCTTCATTTTGTCTTCTATTTGTTTTGTACTAAGCCATTTTGAATATAATTCCCTTTTTATTTTAACTGCCTTTTCTACTTCTTCATTCCAATGTGGGTATTTATTATTTGTTTTATATTTTACTTTACCAATAGCTTCTTCATGCAATTTATCCTTAATATATTGCTACTGTTCTTCTGTAGATTCAAAATTTGTTTCTATTAATTTATTACTGAGTCTTTGTTTAAATAAAAATGATATGCTTTCATCTTTCAGACCTAATAAATTATAATTATATTCTTCTATCTTCTTACTTTCCAGTTTTCCTTTTCTTCATTCTGTTTATCTTTCTCTTCAGTTTCTAAATATGGAAGAATAAATTTAGAATTAACCAGAAAATGATCTCCAAATGAACTTCCTCTATATGCTCTGACATCTGTTACCCTTAATTTCAAATGCTATTTGATTATGACATAGTCAATAACTGATTTTTGTTGAAGAGTCTTCTGTTGCCTAGTATATTTGTGGATGTTCTTGTGTTGATAATAGCCATTTAGTATTCACAAAACATTTTGTTCACAACTGTCTATTAGACCTTTACCGTTTTCATTTACCACATTTTCTCCAAATGACCCTACAATTTCACTTTGCTTTTGTTTTCCTATTCTACTATTTAAATCCCCAGCTATGATTTCTCTTCCCTGACCAATTTCTTGTATTGTTGCATTTAGTTTATTGAAAAATTCTCCTTTTTTATTATTATTGTGGTCTTCACTTATCGTGTAGACTCCTACTATTGTAACCTTTTGTCCATATAGTGTCATATTAATTTTTGTAATATTTTCATCCACAGGTTCCCAGTCTGTAACAAATTTTTTATATTTATCTTATATATTTAAACGAGCAATTCTTGTATATATATAAATATATATATTTATTCTGCGCAACTTGGAAACGGCTCTAATGATTTCGATCAAATTTTGTATTCTGATAGAGTTTTGCTTTTTAAGTTCATCTATATAGGTGTAATTCCTGAAAAAACGCGATTTTACATAAAAAATAACATTTTTTTATTTCCGCTTCTACAGTGCAATTCTCGTATATATATATTCCCGGTATTTCAGAAGCGGCTCCAAAGATTTGGTTAAATTTTTGTATACATGCATATTACATTCACAGTGCTTTCTCTACTCACTTTTAGGTAACACATTCACATCCCTTTCTCTACTCAGTCTTCTATAAACAATTTTCCATGAACATGATTTTGCACCAAAAACATTTTATCCCCACTTTCTTTATCCCCATGTTCTGTATGTTTGAAACAGAAGTGCTATTGCATTCACACTGTTTTCTCCTCTCACTATTAGGTGATACATTCACATTTCTTTCTCTATTCACTCTTCTACAAATAAGTCATGCAATTTTCTGTATGTTTCAAATAGAGATGCTGCATATTACATTCACGGTGGTTTCTCCTCTCACTATTAGGTGATACATTCACATCTCTTTCTCTATTCACTCTTCTACAAATAAGTCATGCAATTTTCTGTATGTTTCAAATAGAGATGCTGCATATTACATTCACGGTGGTTTCTCCTCACACTATTAGGTGATACATTCACATCTCTTTCTCTACTCACTCTTCTACAAAGAAGTCATGCAATTTTCTGCATGTTTGAAATAGAAATGCTACATATTATATTCATACTGTTTGCTCTACTTGCTTTTGGGTAACACACTCATAACTGTTTCTCTGCTTACTCTTCTAGAAATGAGTCATACAATTATGAAATATTTTTATGTATTTCTATATCTCTTGTATCTCAGACATTACTCTTAACAATTATGACAGGTAGTTTTATTTAGTTAAAGTTTTGCCTTTCAGGTTTATCTAAATAAGTATCTTTTTCCACAAAAAACAAGATTTCACAAAAACAGAGGCGAAAAACGTCGAGCGAATCTCAGTCGCCCAGGTACTTCTTTATTAATATAGCTACTTCCCATTGCACTCTTTGGTGCCTTTTAACTCCACTATAAAGATATGTATAAACTCCTTTACTTTCCGTTCCCGTTCCTTTCTTTTTTGCTCCTGTTAGAGTTATAATATATTGTTTCTTATTCTCTAATTCTTTACAAATGTCATCCAACTTATTTCTTATTCCTTGAATGTTCCATGCACTGATCATCATAGTCCTTTTATATAGCTTCTGTCGTATACCTTTATATCTGTCCAGCTGTAAAGTACTGGGTTTTTTAACATTTCTTTTTTTTCCAATGAAAAAATGGCCCGTTGCATCAACCCCCAACCTGGAGGACCAGGAGTGTGATTTTGGAGTCCTCTTCTCCTAGATGAGCCGTCAACCAAGACTACCAAGCCTCATCTACCTGTTGTGGAATGTTCTTTGCTTTCCCTCATCTCTTGCCTGCCAGTGTTAAAAAATGACTCACTTAGTAGACCCTCTGGATTATCAAGTACTGAGCCCCTCCACCACGTCAAGGTGACATTTCCCTGGAGGATGAAATTTTGCTTCCAGGCTTGTAAGCACAGTTCATGACCATAGACATCATCTTATCAGTTTCTTTACTTCAATGGAAGAGGAACCTGGGACTGGTCTAGCGAAGAGGTCAACATGGCTTCAAGCTTTGAAGCTTTGTGCGATTTCTCTCAAGGACTTGAACCAAGATTTTCCTGATTCTGTACAGTAAAGCTTTTGCTTTCTCAGATATCCTTTTTTTAAATTTTACAGAACAAGAGCATGAACATCTGTTACTGTACAGAAAAAGTAAACCAATTTATCACCACATGCAAAATATTAGGAACACAGAATTTGAGCAAATATGGTCAGGATTTTCTCTAAAGTTCTGGACACATTAATAACCCAAACTAAATTAAGGTTTGAATCACAGAAACAGTTGAAATTTCTGGCATTACTGGATTCTAAACATTTTGCGAATTATGATGTAAGTTTTTCAACAAATGTATTGTGTGAACTGAGAGAACCATATGTTTCCTATTTTGATATATTGTCTTTGAAAAACGAACTAAAAGTGTTATATTCAGCTCAAAAATGTCCTAACAGTCCATTTAAACCATTGCAAATTATATGAAATCAAATGGACTTGATGTTGTGTATAGTAAATTTTTTAAACTCTGTGAACTGTTTTTAAAATTTCCTTTCATTACTGCAATTGCAGAAAGGAGTTTTTCGGCCGTGAAATAAATAAAATCTTATTTACGGGAAACACAAGGACAAATTTGTCAGAGCAGCTTGGATCTTCTATCAGTGGAAAAAGTCATACTTGTTTCATTGAGAACACATGAGGATTGGTTTTTGATAGTGTGACAATGCAGTTTACCTGTAAAGAAAGAAGGCTGGAATTCAGGTATGATAAAATTCTAAAGTAAGAACAAATTAGAAACTAAAAACTTCACTTATCTTATTATTTTGGTGCTGACCCTGGGGTTTCAAGCTATATCCAGCTCATTCTCAAAGCCATATAAACAAACTCGTTGCCAAGCTACAATCTTATATTTTTTCTGAAAAACAATTACTCTTATTCAATTTTTATTTACCAATCTCTGAAAACAAAAATTTATAAATACAATCTATAGATGGTAATTCGAAGTTCATAACACGGTTCCTGTTTTTTAAAATAAAAACTTTTTCCCAAACCATTAAATCTATTGGATTACTTAATTGTTTTAATAATTTAACTTCTGAATTAATTTCATGATTAAATGACCAAAAATGATCTGCCACAGTTGATTTATCAGTTTGTTTATATTTAATATTTCTAAAATTTTCTTTTATTCTGGTTTCTAGATGACGTTTAGTTTTACCAATATAAACTTTATCACAATCTAAACAGCTAAATTGATAAATGCCAGATTTTTTATAATTTGGTATTTTATCTTTTTTTGAAAAATTAAGTAAATTTTGTATATTAAATTTATTTTGAGGGACCAATTTATTCCATATTCTTTAAAAATCCTTGTAAATTTTTTATTAGCCCATGGATGGTAAGTAAACTTTTTAAAAATACAATTATCTTTTATTTTTTTAAGGGTTGAAACTTCTTTGACAGCTTTTTGATACTTAAATTCCTCTATCCTTTTATGTATAAAATCTGTATTAAAACCATTAATTACTGCAGTGTTAATAATGTGTTTATATTCTATGTCAAATTCATCTTTATTAAGGGGTATATTTATTAACCTATAAATTAAACTATTAAAAACTGCAAATTTATGTGCAAAAGGATTAAAACTTTTATATTTTATGTAATTATCAGTATGAGTATATTTTCTGTAAATACCAAATTTCAATTTATTGTTATGTCTTTTAATTTTTAAGTCCAGAAATGAAAGGAATCCATTATTCTCAGTTTCCAAAGTGAATTGTATAG
The DNA here is from genome assembly GCA_030765045.1 of Tenodera sinensis. Classification (NCBI taxonomy): domain Eukaryota; kingdom Metazoa; phylum Arthropoda; class Insecta; order Mantodea; family Mantidae; genus Tenodera; species Tenodera sinensis. Next base: position 207,783,243 of record CM060964.1, on the reverse strand, counting down.
CTTTATCTTGTAAATTTAAAAGTTTTAAAGCATCATTTATCTGTTTTTTAGGGACAACAGCAAAAATGTCATCCACATATCTATAGCATATTTTAAAAATTAGGGGGAATGATTTTGTAATTTGAGTTTCAAAAAAACTCATAAAAAGATTAGCAAGAAATGGCGAAAGTGGACTACCCATTGCCAAGCCAGAAGTTTGTTGAAAAAAATTACTATTAAAACTAAAGAAATTTTGATCTAAACAAAGATTTGTAAGTTTTACAAAATCATCTATTAAGTCATTGTCTAATTCTAAAGAATTAAACCATTTTTTTAAAAAAATCAAAAGGTTTTTTCTAGGAATGCTAGGAAATAACGCAATAACATCAAAAGAAACGACTTTATCATTATCAGATAATACTAGGTTATTAATCTTTTTTACTAGTTCAAAAGAATTTTTAATACTTAAACTCTCAAATGTTTCAAAAGTACTAAATTTTTTTGTTAACCATTTAGCTAAATTATATGTAGGTGAATTTATAGAGTTGATAATGGGTCTCATTTTATTTCCTGGTTTATGTATTTTTGGAAGTGCATACAACCTGGGTAAAACAGGATTATTGACTTTTAAAATACTTTTTTCTTTTTTAGGTATCATTTTCAATTCATTGAGAGTTTTATTAAAAGTTGAAATACATGGTTTTAAAGGATCCTTATCAATTTTTAAATAATCTTTACTTTCAAGCAAAAGTTCTACTCTATTAATATAATCAGATTGATCTAAAATTACACAAGTTTTCATACCTTTGTTTAGAAAATTTATTTCTTTCTCATTAAAGTTACAATTTGATAAATTAATTACATTATTTGTTTGATTATTTGGCTCATTTATATTCAATTTCTGTTGTTTTTGGCATAATCTATTTAACTTGTTTTTTAACCTATTAGTTTTTCTTTTCATGCTAAAATTTAGATACTCAAACAATTTTGATTCAAAATTAACCCAAATTAAGTTTCCTAAAATACGTGTTAATTTTAAAAGTAAGTCATATAACCTAAGTTCAATATTATTTAATGTTTTAAAATGCAAATTTCTTTCAACCTCTTAGCATGCAAAGTTAATATTTAAACTCATTGTAAACTTCATGATATCTTTCCTCCTTTTTTTCCTCAATGTTTAGTCGCGATATGACTTTTATGTTGAAGCGACTTCAAATAATAAATAAATAAAAAAAAAATAAAAAAAAAAAAAATAAATAACTTTCTTTTCTGCTGCCTTTGGATGAATACTATTATTATCTAGTTTAACATATCTTCTAACAAAAACAGGGGTTCCTTTTCTTTTTAAACAAATATTCAAAAACCTAATGTCTGCAAGAATATGTCTTTTTTTTCTCTTGTAATTTTAAATATGATTTAATTTGATATTTAGTTCCATATAATTTTAAATTAAACAAATAACTATTAATAAATTATAAAATTATAAAAAAATCTGGCATTTATCAATTTAGCTGTTTAGATTGTGATAAAGTTTATATTGGTAAAACTAAATGTCATCTAGAAACCAGAATAAAAGAACATTTTAGAAATATTAAATATAAACAAACCGATAAATCAGCTGTGGCAGATCATTTTTGGTCATTTAATCATGAAATTAATTCAGAAGTTAAATTATTAAAACAATTAAGTAATCCAATAGATTTAATGGTTTGGGAAAAAGTTTTTATTTTAAAAAACAGGAACCGTGTTATGAACTTCGAATTACCATCTTTAGATCGTATTTATAAATTTTTGTTTTCAGAGATTGGTAAATAAAAATTGAATAAGAGTAATTGTTTTTCAGAAAAAATATAAGATTGTAGCTTGGCAACGAGTTTGTTTATATGGCTTTGAAAATGAGCTGGATATAGCTTGAAACCCCAGGGTCAGCACCAAAATAATAAGATAAGTGAAGTTTTTAGTTTCTAATTTGTTCTTACTTTAGAATCTTGTTGCTTCACTGTTAATAGCTTCAATTTTTCCATAATTAAGGTATGATAAAATGTTTCATTTTACTTTCATAATTGTTGTTTAACTTATTTCAAGACAAATTTATTGAAATACACTGTTCCTGAAGTTAACATTTAATCAACAACCTCTTACAGTATGGATTGGGTAGGTCCAGTTCTTTTTTTTTTTTTTCGTAGTGTTCAACGCCCACTTTTACTTCCTATGGAACCGCAGGCAGTGACACCGATGATAGATGAAATGAAGATGGAGCACCTGTGGAATGAGATGGCAGGGGAAACTGGAGAACCTGGAGGAAACCTGGCACTGCACAGCCTTGTCCATCACAAACCCCACATGTGGTCACCTGGGATCGAACCCAGAGCGTTTTAGTGGGAGACGAATGGTCTAACCACAACACAGTCATGATATGTGTAGTGATAGCCCAAGTCACAACTCCAGCATATGCCACTGTCTTTACCCTTTTTAACTTACTGTTAAAGAATGAGAGTATTTCAAATTACAAATTTGTAGCTGGTAATTTGTAAGTGGTCATTGGCAAAGTTTGTTATTGCTATATTGGCAGTATCTTGTATGTGCACTTATTCTAAAACATGTGGAGTTAGGAATTGCATCTGCCAGTAAGTTGGTAAATAATGTTGGCTTCTAGAGCTCCCCAATAGTAACAATAGTCTAAATGGGCTTTTAACTTCATATAAGCCTTCTGTTTCCTAGTTCTAAAGAAATTACTTTCAAGTAACTCAACCAGGAGCAGACAATAATAAACTGCCACTACATGAAATCTTATATTATTAAATAACTGTGTGAATATTAAGCTTTGTGCAATAATTGTAATAGGAACTGAATGGAATGCTATAAATCACAGTGATTTTATTCTCATTCAGCAATGCCAGACCCTTACTCAGAGAAAACAAAATAAATCACCCTGTTTTACTTTCTCTGGACTTTACAATAGATATTTCATATGCTAATACTGAAACCCATAATTTTAGAAAAGACCCAAGACAGAGCATTAACCAGATGCAGTTTTTTTTTTAAATTAACGTCCTCCAACATTGTGTCATATCGGACGAATGAATGAAATGAAATGGGTGAAATGATGCTCAAATGAGCCCGAGGTCCATGGAGTTTTAAGTTACCCGACATTCATCTTCTCAGGGCAGGGAAAACCTTGGTTGAGATCATTTTTTAAACTACATGTTTTGCTACACTTCTTCATGAAATGATGGAGCTTATTAGGCATATAATGTAACCCTAAGCTAACTAGCCTCACCTTTCACTATTTTCTGGCTTTTAGAGGCCCCAATATAATAATATGGTGCTTACATTTCTTAAACAAGTAGACAATCATTGTCCACAGGAGTTAGAAAATTCAAAGACAACTTCATCAATTTTCACATCTTAGAAGGCAACATAACCTTCAGGTTTATCAAGTCTCCACCAACAGGACATCTGAGAGAGGTAGAACTGGAACTCAAAAATTCAATGCCACAGCCAATTCCAGTTCCACCTCTTAAACATTGCCCACACACGGCTTGTGTGTTTAAAAACACCAACAGTAAGTTTGTTGGCATAAATAAATAATGACATCTGAGGCTTACTGCAGCAGCAGCAGTAGCAGCAACAGTAACAGCAGACACAAGTTGATAATACTGATAATGATTTGTAAAAATATCCTAATAACTTTTAGGTTAGCAAAGCAGGAAGAGTGTTTATAGTCTTGTTTGACAATTTATTTTTAAGAAAAAAGAAAACACACACACAAGTACTCATGCAATCTTTTTTCTAAAAGTTTGTACAAGGAACAAACTAACAAAGGCAAACAAGTTTTTTTTTTTAATTCTTTAATATGTATGTAGGCCTTATTTCTTACAAACAGTACCTGGTAATCAACCTCAGTATCACAATTTCCATTGAAACCACCATTACATTTTTCACTTTTATGAAATGATGTTCAAGAGTGCAGATTTTTTTTTAAATTTCTATTTTATGTGATACTTCAAACAAACAATGTGGGAGTTAAAACTTTGCTCAAAGAAAGTGCAGACTATAAACTCAAATGCTCAGTAAATACATCAAAGGCACAGACAGCAGTGTTCATGCTACTGGCTGGACATATTTATAACCAATGACACGTTGGCACGAAAGGGAAATATTGTTTATTTCTGATGGTTCACTAAATCATTACTCAACTGTTGCTTGATTCACATCATGTTGTGTATATCAGAAACTACACGTGGCCAGATTATTGGTCTATGGCAAGCCAATAATATAGTTTGACAAATTTCAGAAGCTATGCAAATTCACAGGATTAAAGTTTAATGTCATCCAAGAAAGGCGGTTTATTGCATTGGTATTAGACGAGAACCTTTCATTTGAAAGCATGAACTGTATTATAATGTAATGTAATAGACAAATGTGTTTAAAGTTATTTTGATATGAATTTTAACTTCAGTACAACTATAGGGAGAATTTATAGAATGATTAAATGTTTTTACATTTTTCAATACATTGTTGCATTATGTTTACTGTAGAGGTTTACATCTTTTAGTGATTCTAATTGTAAAGTTAAAGCTTTTCTTATAACACAGAACCATTTAACCCAATAAATGCTACTTATTTCAAGCAACCTTTTCCATAATAGGCATTAATAATTTGGAGATAAATCCAAAGAAAATTAAAATGTGGCTTTTCTATGAGGTCAGGTATATCTAACCTTCCCCCTCGCCCACCTTTCCTTGTTCTCATTACAGCATCATGCCTCTTACCCTATTGCAAAGCTGCCAGCATTCACTGGTCAGAAGTTATGCCTCATCCCTTGCGAGACCTCGTAAGAAGACTAGAAACTGAGAGATGGTCCCAAACAGTGCCTATTACTAAATTCATTTTGTGTACATATGAAATAAAGAAAAGAACATTAATGAACACTTGTACAAATAAAATTAAAATGAATATGGTTATATTTAATTTACATATTAATATGTTTATTTTCTCATATTTAATTATGTAAATTTGAGACAACACATTTCACACTATGTTGTGTTTCATAAGAAACACAAAAATAACACAAAAACACTTTATAAAAAGTTATATTGCAAATAAATACAGAAAAGAGAAAGAGTAGTTTAATATTGAGTTCATGGCCACCAATTATTATTCTTACAGTATTCTTTCTACAGGCTGTGCTAATTGTTTTGTTCGTTTTGTACACTTTGCCTTAAGTGCTTCAGGTTTTACCTTGAAGGCATATTCATATTCTTCTGTCACTTTACTCTTTCTATCAACAGGTTTTGATAACTCAATAGTTGCAGGTGTAGCTGAAACAAAGAAAAATGCAGTGAAACAAAAGTCATTACATCAGCATTACACACATTTATGTCTAACATACTTCAATACTTACAAATATGTATGTGAGTTTAAGCTTATTATGTTAACCCATCTAACTCTGCAAAGGCTATGTTATGTCATTTAGAGTGACCAGATGACCATTAATCTAAAACCAGACTCAAGTTCAAAAAATCTGATGTGTTGCACTCACATGACTTTCTGTACTCTTGTACTAACTATTCTTATAAGCACTTGTTCCTCTATCTTCTTCACATTAATCAAGATAAACATTTGAGAAATTATCTTATTGCTGATTTTCTTGTAAGCACAAGGGGAACATGGGAATAAAGTAGGCTTTAAGCAATAGTTAAATCTTTTGAAGCTTTGAAATTCTGTTTGCCTTCCATGGTCAAAAGAGAAAAAAATGAATAACAAACTTCCATTTCAGAAAAGTATAAGTAATGCGAAGCTCACACAAATAACAAGTAGCAACTCTGAAATGATTCACTCCAAAAAAAATGCATTTGGACATAACTTGTGTGTTTCAACAAGATCTACATTTGAGAGGTCCCTAACATGCTGACCTGTCATGGCATGTATACGTCCTCAGATTGGTAATCAGAGGATATGGTCGGTGAATTTATTTTGATAATTCTCCCGGTCAGGTCGGTGAGACCCGTAAACCAACGACAAGTGTGGTGCTCCAGACATTCTGGGGGTTGTGAGAGAGTGATGTGACCGCCAAAACATAAAAATATGGTGCTCTCTAAAAAGAGGTTACATTTATTGCTAAGTCTCTTCATATTGGAGAGCAAGAGGGTCAATGACTTCATTGTCAGAAATCCAGCATTAGCTAACAACAACATTTGAGAGGTAAAACTGGAACTTAAAAATTCAATGTCACAGCTGGGATTTGAACCACAGACCCTCCACTTTCTAGGCAGGTGCTCTAACCATTAAGCTACTGGAACAACCAGCCAGAATGACATTGAATTCTCAAACAAGTTCGTATATCTCCCGGTACACCACAAAGGCAGTCTCACATCAGAGACAATTATCCTAATGGTGACTTACTATTGCAAGTACAGAGGTATTTTTTAGAGGTGGCACGTGACGTAATGTTGCGCAGTAGTTCATGGTCAAGTCCACTTGTCTATTGCAAGATAAAAGGGGTGTCTGGTTAGTGTCTCTTCGACTTCTAACCCACTAGCCAGCAGGCTGCTGGTGGAAACTCACCCCCACCATCACTTTGCGTGATGTCACTCGCACATATCTGAGCAAGGTCATGCGTCACCTCTAAAAAATACCTGTGTACCTTATGTCACAGGATTAACTAAGCTTCAGGTGGTAATAACTATTTATTTATGCCAACAATAACCGTCTGAAGTTCTACCTCTCAAACGTTGCCCACACACGGCTTGTGTGTTTAGAAACACCAACAGTAAGTTTGATGGCATAAATAAATAATAATTAAGATCTACATTATTATTTATTTATGCCAACAAACCTACTGTTGGTGTTTTTAAACACACAAGCCGTGTGTGGGCAATGTTTGAGAGGTAGAACTGGAACTTAAAAATTCAATGCCACATCTGGGATTTGAGCGACAGGCCCTCCGCTTACTAGGTGGTTCTACCTCTCAAAGGCCTACATAGTTTGTATAGTTGTTGTTGTTGTTGTTGTTGTTGTTGTTGTTGTTTGCGAATGATGGATTTCTGACACTGAAGTCATTAATTCCCTTCCTCTCTAATATTTTTCACTGATGGATGGGGTGCTGGAAGTGGCCAGACGTATTTGAGGGTGACCTTGGTCCATTTCCTCTTGCAGATCACATAGAGGACAGAGTGCTGAAGAATATATCCCAATTCTGTTCAACAGCTTTGCCAGACAATCATGTCCCATGCTGTTTTTCAAGGATACTCAAGGATACTGTTTGAATGTTTGGTAGCTCCCATCTTTTATTTTTTGATTTTTCGTAGTAATATTTTAGAATAATTTTTTTGAATTCAGAGTTGACTAATCTTTTAGTTGCATAAAATGGTAGATTAACTATAGATTTCTGTTAATTGCTGGTACCCTTTTTTGCAAGAAAATCAGCTTTGTCATTACTACTCAGTCCACAGTGAAATGGTATCCATTGGAAGGTTAGGTGTTTTTGAAGTGCTGTTACATGGGTAAGGATTTTCCAACATTCCATAATAGTTTGGGTTTTGGGGACAACTTGGAAGTAATTGCTATAATTGCCACCCTGGAATACATGAGAATAACTGCTTGAAGAAAATGTGAGATTCTATGCAAAAGTTTCTGGAGGACCATTCAAATTGCTTCAATTTCTCTATCGAAGTTTGTAGTTCCACAATGTAACAGAAAAAGAGGTGACACATGACTCTAGCCCCTGCTCTGTCTTTGATATCAGTGATCCATCAGTATAAGTATGGAGTCATTCATGTTCCGGAAATTGCCAATTGCCAATTGCCAATAATTTTAGAACACTAGTTGAAGTATCACTTTTCTTAACTTCTTCTGTTGGGTGTAAATAATATGTGATGTCTAATGTTTGTATCGGATTGACTTTGTATATGAACTTTTCCTTTGAATTAGGAAGGTTTACATTCTTCTTGATGTCTTGAATTTTGGAAAGAAACTTCTCCTGAGTCTTTAGCATAAGTGTAAAATTTTTCTTGTTCCACGTATTGAATGGAAGTACGATCAACTGTTCATGTTGAATAAGAGCTGCGTTTACTTTCTCTACTGGTGAGTAGAGGAAGTATTGTACTCCACCCAAAAATTTGATGTCAAGATTTCACAGGAAATGTATGCTTTGGGGCCCCCTGAATCCAAAATTTTTAGAAAAAGGTCCATGTGTGTGTCTGTCTGTCAGTCTGTGGACAGCATAACTCAAAAATGAAAAGCTGGTTAAAAACCAAAGTTGGCATTTAAGTTTAATGCCTCAAGGATGCAACACAAAGATTTTGAAGAAAATAGTCCCACCTTAAACTAACCTTTACATGGAACATTTTTAAAAATTTTGATTTTCTTAAAAATGACAAATAAAATGTATATTTTGAATTTTCTGGCTATAGCCTATGTAGTCCAATGTACTCTGGATGACTTTTGAATAACTCATAAACTGTAAGAGGTAGACAAAACTCTTACTTTACAGAAATGTAGATCTCGCTAAAACACACAATTTAGGTCAAAGAGTGAACCATTTCGGAGATAATCCTTGTTATTTGTGTCAGTTTCAGAAAACTTGAAACTTTTGTGAAATGCAATATGGTTGTTCATTTTTTTATATGTTAAGTGTGCAAAGAGAGTGGGATCTCAAAGCTTTAAAACATTTTACTATTGCTCAAAACCTACTATATTCTATTATTCCCCTTGCACCTACAAGGAAATAAGCAATAAGATAATTTGTACAAATATTTATCTCAACTAACACGAAAAAGATATAGGAATAAGATTTTGTAAGAATGGTTAGTACACGAGTAGAGAAAGTCATGTGGGTGCAACACATCAGATTTTTTCTATTTCATATTAATGGGGTATTGGTTGGTTAGTATTTCTATAGCTGGTATTTGTGTAGTTTTGATAGCACCTGTAATTAGTCTGAGACTTTGGTTTTGAAAGATTTGAATTTTGTTTGTATTTGCTGTTACAAGAACTTCATTGCAGTAATGGCTTTATATACAGCTACATTGTATGTTGTGTTAAGAGTTGCTCTGGAACATTCCCACTTCATTCCTGTTAGACATTTTAACAGTGAAAGGCACCTTCCTGCTCTTTGTATTACATTTTCTATTTATTTAGTCCATGTAAGTTTGGTATCAAATATAACTCTCTTCCTTTGTTTCTGGTACCTAATTGTTGCCCGTCAAAACTTAGTTTTATTTTTAATGGTATTTTCCTTAGTGAAAAGATTTGGTGGTTTGATTTTGTTGTATTAACAGTCATTACATTTTCTTTGGTCCCCTTTTGTTGATTGGTTAAGGATTGTTGCATGGTTTTTTCTAGTTCTGTACTTTATTTATTTATTTTTTTTTTTTTGTTGGTTTTGAAGTCCGGTGTGCTTATTTATATTTATCTATATTCCTTCCATATATGGTAGCAATAAAGCATTAAGTTAGGAAATGATATAGTCATGAGGATATTGGACCTTGTATACCTATTTTTTACTTTCTTTAGTACTTTCTTCTGCATATAGAATCATTTGCACTTTGGAAATCAATAAAAACTGATACAATTAATTTCTTTTCTACTGAAGGAGTCTTTGTTTTTTTGACTGAGAAGTAAGACTTGTTCATTTGTAGATTGGAACTCTCAGTCTATCTCTTATGGTTTACTAGTTATTCAAAAGTCACCAAGAGTAAACAAGACTGCATAGGCTATAGTCAGAAAATTCAAAATATAAACTTCATTTGGCATAAAAACATCTTAAACATATGGCATTTTAATCAAAATAGAGCCATTTTTGAGAAAATCAAATTTTTTAAAAAACATTTTCCACATAAAGGGTAGGGGACTTTTCTTCAAAATCTTTGTATCGCATCCTTGGAAATATTAAACTGAAATACAACTTTGGCTTTTAACTGACTTTTTGTTTTTGAGTTATGCTGTTCACTGACAGACAGACGGACCGACGAACCGACGGACAGATCTTTTTCTAAAACTGCTTTTTTTTTTATTCAGGAGGCCTCAAAACATATATTTCCTGTGAAATATAGACATCAAAATTTTGGATCAAATACAATACTTCCCCTACTTCCCATGGTACAGAAAGTAAACGTCTATGACTTTGCACCAAATGTGGGACATTTTATTGAGCCACACAGTAACTATCCTGATTTTATTTTACACATAATTATAAAACAACTGTTATAAAGTATACTATTCTAGCACAAAAGATGTAGCTGAGCTGCCATTCATGAATGAATTTTAAGTATATGCAATCCTTCCTGAAAAATTTTTGGAGGAATGATTTTCTGCCTTGTGCCCAATTTAAATGAATGTACTAATACAGTAAATAAATTACTATGATAAGTTTCCTGAATTTTGTATTTTTGCCCAGTGTAACTAAATGCTTTATGTAATGTTGATTTTTTCTTTCTTTGCTTGAAGTTTAATGTCCCTTAACATGGTAGATCAGATGGTGGAGGAATGAAATGGGTGAAAGGATACTCAAATGAGGCTGGGATCCCTAGACCTTAGAGTACTTAACTTCTGTCTTTTCAGGATAATGAAATACTCAGATAACATCTTATCGGTGTAACTCACCCTAACTGAGAGTCAAACTCAGAACATCTTGAATGTGAGGCAGACACACTACCCTACACACCACAGAGGTGGAAAAAATTGATCTTGTTCAATTATTCCAGCCCTCATACTGCCATTTAACATGGTTGTTCCAGCTCTGTATAACTTTGCAGCTGAATTTAATGCTGTTTTTATTTTGATATTTTATAAACAACTGGTTACTCAATTATCATAGGAAAGAGATTGCTGCTGTTGTTTCACTTGATTCACTCCAAATACCACCTAGTCAATTAACTGGAGAGGTTTTTAAGATTCTCAAATATTCTGACATAAGATATTCAGAATTAACTTGCTGTTAACAATTCCAGAACCTTCTGTACTTGCCACACGTCCTTGGGCATCTCCCTCTCTCCCTGCCTAGTGACAGATCTGTAAATACCTGGCAGCGACCTGATTACTATGCAGAGTTTTACATTATTTATGAGTTATGCCAACAGACTTACTGCTGGTGTTTTTAAACACCGGGAAAGTACGAATTGACTGGGGAATTTAGTGTCATACTGGCAAGTTGGCCATGGTAGCTTAATAGTTAAAGCAGCTGCTCGATAAGTGGAAGACCCGTGGTTTAAATGCCAGTATGGCATTGAATTTTTCAGTCCTGATTCCACTTCTTAAAGTTTTACATTTTTAAAGAAAATTTTTACTCTATCACTTCTAAAATTTCACCAAAAATAAAGATTTTGAGGCTGACTGAATCCAAAATACCAAATTTGGTATTTGAGTTCAGAATCTTCAAAAATGTGACAAAAAGATTTTCAAGAAAATCCCTCCAGTACAAACTACTCTTTACATGGAATATTTTTTAAAACTTTTTAGTTTCTCAAAAATAGCTTTATCAATTTTGATTAAAATATCTACCATAGATTAAAGATATTCCTACGACAAATAAAACGTGTATGTTGAATTTTTGGCAAACAACCTGCGAAATCCTCTTCGCTTTGAAGGAATTTTATATAATCTTATATGACTGGAAGATTTAAGTGATAGATGAAAGTGTACAGCACAAAAAAAAATTTAGATCTATTTAAAACTTACAATTTATTTCAAATATATATGTTATAGCCTCAGTCATTTTTGGGATATCCATTATTAATGGTTCCAATTGTTCAATACTTTATTGGTTTAAAGTTCTGTTCATTTTCAGCTGTTGCTCACAATTGAATGCCGAGAATATGGAATTTAAGAACAGCATATAGCATCCAGTTCTTAAACATTTGACTATCACTGTTCCCTTTGTATCTTGTTTAAAATAAAAAAATCAGCTTTCATAAGAATAGTTTGTATACTCACTAATAAACTATAGAGAATAGGGAAAATCTGAATGTAACATATCAGATGTTTCAGTCTAGCATTCATTCTGGACACCTGGACAAGTGGTTAAAATGCTGAAAATGTAAAAAATATCTGGTCAACCTAATGCCATTGCCAGTCAAACAAGCAATTAAAACCATAGTCTTCTATGATACAAAGCTTGAAGTGACTTTCTGCAGCTGTTGTGATTTACCTACTGTGTTCCTAGTGGGCAGGTATTAGCAGAATGATTTTAATAAACTAAATACATTTGCCAAGAGTGTAAAATTATGCGGAATTTCTCACAAGAGAACAAATCTTAAATCTTACACACATTATCAGAACGTTCTCTAACCATTATTGTTTCACAGATATGCTTTGTATAGTATATATTATGCATATCAAGAGTATATAGTCTATATTATATATGGGAGAATAGTTAGGGATTACCTTTCCGACTGGTACTTTCACACTATGATACAGGATGCAGTCTCAAGCGTAAAGCAAATTAAAGCTGGCATCCCACAAGGAAGCCTGTTGGGGCTCACATTATTTAACATATACATAAATAACATGCCCAACCTAGTAGGATCAGACAAGTACATATATGCAGACAACACTGCAATAGTAACACAGTCCACTCAACCACGAATTAGGCATCAAAGGCTCCAAAATGCCTTAAATACGCTTGAATCTTGGTTCTCCAAGTGGAAAATCAAAGTAAATCCAAGAAAAACTCAAGCAATAATCTTCACTAAAAGATTTCTGAATAGTAAAAATAAACATGTCCTTCAGCAGCTAACATACCAAGGCGAAGGAATCGACTGAAAGGACCAAGTGACCTATTTTGGTCAAGTAATGGTCCAAATGCTCACTTGGAAAAAAACACATTACCAAGATCAGAACCAAGCTCAATGGTCAGTTAAGCAAACTTTACCTGGTCTTCAATATAAACAGCCAGCTTAAAGTAAACACGGATCTTACTCTATATATACTAAGGCCAATCATCACATATGCAGACCCTGTATGGTGATATGCTGCGAAAACTCATGTACACAAATTACAAACACTACAAAACTGAATAAGAATAATAGCAAAACAACCACTGGTAGCACCAGCCAAGCTCTTGCACAAATAGCTAAAGCTATACTCAGTTGACGAATTTATTGAAAGGAGAGACATGTAGGTTTAAGGGCGTTCAACTACATGGTTATTGGCACCCTTAAAAACCAATTCATGGCAAAAGACAGTTATAAACTTAAACCCTTTCATTCCTGGTGTGTATTTAAGATACATAAGCTTTTTTTTCCTATTTGTACTAGTTTTAACTTTTCTTCTGCTATATTCTTGTTATACTGTCTGTCACCAATTAAAAATACAGTACCTGGGCGACCGAGCTTCGCTCGGCATTTTTCTCCTCTGTTTTTGTGCAATCCTGTTTTTTGTGGGAGAAGATACTTATTTAGATAAACTGAAAGTCAAAACGTTAACTAAATAACAATTTTAGTCGCAATTGTGAAGAGTCATTTCCGAGATACAAATATTTCATAAACACCATCATTTCTGCTGTAAAACGTCTAATGCTAAACACAGGCCTCCTCCATAGATATCCACCCAGTTTGACGTTTTCGTCGAGCATTTGTTCTATTAAGGAGTTCAGTTCCTTGCTGCTGCGATTGACTCCAGGGCGTTAACACATTCGCCAAGGTCCTTTATCTTTCCGTCCAGTTCTTCCATGGCTTCCTTTACTCTGGCCAGTCGCTCATTAGTATTCTCCAATAGATATCTACCTTCATATTACACATTCCCGTCTTCTTCTTTTCTGTTTCGGAGTTTACATTTTCAGTTTGCCTTCCATTTTTGTTTTCATTTTGTCCATCGTTGTTCCTATATTTTCTATTCCGTAGTTTACATTTCTCCAATTCGGTTTTCATATTTGTTTCCTCTGCCACATTCCAGAATTCATTTCATTTCCCATTATGTCCATCTTGGCTAACATTTATTTCATCAACTGTTCCATATCGTGCTTTTCGGCGCACTCCTGACATCAATTGTGATTACTTTACTTTTTTAACTATTTCTTTATTTTTTATTAAAGCACCGGAGCAACATTGTTGAACAATAACAAATACTACAGGAAGAAAAGCTGGTTGATAAAGCCATGTGAATGTACTACGCATTTCTGTTTCAATAATATAGAAAATTGTATGAATTCTTCGCTGAAATGGGAATAGTGAAAGAAATATGCTTGTGTTTAGTAAAATAAAAATAAGTACAAAAACCGTGTGAATGTTATACGTTACACTTATATTTCAAGTGCATGGAAATATGTATGTTTGTAGAAGAGAGAGTAGTATGTTAGGCAAAAGAAAAAGGAGTAGCGAAAACCATGTGAACGTAATACGTTGGGTGGTAAAATGGATTGCCTAAAAACTTTAGCCATGAAAACAATTAGATATATCACTTTTCATGGCGATCGGTCAACCTGTTTTGGAATTTACTCACTCTTCAACTGATACCGAAATTTAGATTTCCAATTGAATGGGCTTGATAAAGACACGTTTTAATTTAATTGCCGGATATGAGATTTGCGATAAGTGTTGAGTAATAACATACATAGATAATAGAGCAGGAAGTGTTGTAAGGTGAGCCAGATATGAGTAAATAATAGTCGTTAAATTTGTAGGATAAAAACATTATTGGTTTGAAATTAACGAGTCATGACGTCATACCCTATAGTTTGAAATCAGTAAAAATTCAGGTTTGCTAACCTTAAAAGTCGCGCGATATATTTAATAAAATATAAAGTAAATATCGTTTAATCATAAAAAGGTAATTATATATTCGAAATTCAAAAAAGAACATGTTATAATAGAAAGGGACATTTCTAAATTGCGGGAAAAGGAAATAGCATTTTGGATACGAGGCTTTCTTGGATGACGTCATGACATTCAAAAGTGGAGAGAACGGTTTCTTAGCATGCGTAAGAGAGAAAGCGTCACCACTCGCCCCAGACCAGTACTGCGGGTTGTGCTGTGCGGACGTGAGTGCGATTCCTCTACATATACAATCGGCATAGCTCCCGAAAATATCTAAGATGCAATAAATAATATGCAAAGGTTTTCTTGGGTTGTCTATCACACCTACGCAGACCCGAGATAAAATAAAGAGATTTCAAGCTGAGCTAGCGGGAAAGAACCAAATCAACGGGCGACAACGAGAACCGAACAACGACTTCAGCTTCAAATGGCGATCCAACAACGAGGACACAACGACTTTCCGCCTCACAACATACGATATGTATAGGCGTTGGTATGTATGAAGTTGATAAACGATAGGGAATAACATGTGAATTGTTACGTAAAACAATAGTGATTAGAGAAAATAGTATGAATATGATACGTTGTATTTCTTTTTCAAACATATCAAATTGTATGAATTATATGTTGAAGGGTGAGTAGCGAAAGAAGACTGATGGTGCCTCGTAAAGGAAGAATTAGTCGAGGAAGTCGTGTGAATGTAATGCGTTGCATTTATATTTCAATCATAGAATATTATATGAATTGTATGTTGAAGGGCAAACAGAGGATAAATGAACATACTAGTAAAAGAAATGCGAGTAGAAAACTATCTGAAAGTAATATATTGTGTAGTAAAATTGTTACCATAAAAAATTTCCCCATGAAAAAATACATATATGTGCCGAATTTTGCGGTGATCGGTTAAGCAGTTTTCGAGCTTAACAGTTAGATATATACAAACATCCAAGCTGTATAGAGGATATGAATTGTTTGTAGAAGAGCGAGTAGAGAAAGAGATGTGAATGTGTTACCTAAAAGTGAGCATAGTAAACAGTGTGAATGTAATACGCAGCATTTCTATTTCAAACATGCACAAAATTGTATGACTTATTTCTAGAAAAGTGTGTAGAGAAACAATTATGAATATGTTTCCTAAAAGCAAGTAGAGAAAACAGTGTGCATGTAAATACGTACCATTTCTATTTCAAACATGCACGAAATTATGACTTATTTGTTGAAGAGTGAGTAGAGAGAGATGTGAATGTGTTACCTAAAAGTGAGTAGAGAAATCAGTATGAATATAATATGTAGCATTTCTATTTCAAACATACAGAAAATTGCATGACTTATTTATAGAAGAGTGAGTGGAGAAAGAGATATGAATGTGTTATCTAAAAGTGAGACGAAAAAACAGTGCAAATGTAATAGCATTTCTATTTCAAACACACAGAACATGGTATGACTTATTTTAAAAGTGGGGATAAAGGTGTTTTTTGGTGCAAAATCACGTTTTTTATGGAAAATTGTTTATAGAAGAGTCAGCAGAGAAAGAAATGTGAATGTGTTACCTAAAAGTAAGTAGACATAACACTGTGAATGTAATATGCAGCATCTCTATTTCAAGCATACAGAAACTTGTGTACTTATTTGTAGAAGAGTGAGTAGAGAAAGCGATGTGAATGTGTTATCTAAAAGTGAGAGGCAAAAACAGTGTAAATGTAATAGCATTTCTATTTCAAACATACAGAACATTGTATGACTTATTTTAAAAGTGGGAAAAAAGTTTTTTTTGGTGCAAAACCACGTTTTTTATGGAAAATTGTTTATAGAAGAGTGAGTAGAGAAAGAGATGTGAATGTGTTACCTAAAAGTGAGAGGAGAAAACTGTGTGAGTGTAATAACATTTCTATGTCAAATATACAGAACATGGTATCACTTATTTTAAAAGTGCGAATAAAAATGTTTTTTGGCGCAAAATCACGTTTTTTATGGAAAATTGCTAACAGAAGAGTGAGTGGTGAAAGAAATGTGAATGTGTTACCTAAAAGTAAGTAGAGAAAACACTGTGAATGTAATATGCAGCATCTCTATTTCAAACATACAGAAAATTGTATGTATACTTATTTATAGATAAGTGAGTAGAGAAAGAGATATGAATGTGTTACCTAAAACTGAGAGGAGAAACTGTGAATGTAATAGTATTTATATTTCAAACATATAGAATATGGTATGACTTATTTTAAAACTGACGATAAAAATGTTTTTTGGTGCAAAATCACGTTTTTTATGGAAAATTGTTTATAGAAGAGTGACTAGAGATAGAGATGTGAATGTGTTACCTAAAATTGAGTAGCGAAAACGCTGTGAATGTAATATGCATGTATATAAAAATTTAATCAAATCTTTAGAGCCGTTCCTGAAATACCGTGAGTATATGCAAGAATTGTAGAAACAGGAATAAAAAATGTTATTTTTTATGTAAAATCGCGTTTTTTAGGGAATTACACCTATATAGCTGAACTTAAAAAGCAAAACCCTATCTGATTACAAAATTTGATCAAAATCGTTAGAGCCGTTTCCAAGTTGCGTGAAATAAATAAGTGAGTGAGTGAGTGAGCGAGTGAGCGAGTAGGTGAGTGAGTAGGTGAGTAGGTGAGTAGGTGGGTAGGTGGGTGGGTGGGTGGGTGGGTGGGTGGGTGGGTGGGTGAGTGGGTGAGTGGGTGAGTGAGTCAGTGAGCGAGTGAGCGAGTGGATGGGTGGGTGGGTGGGTGAGTGGGTGAGTGGGTAAGTGGGTGAGTGGGTGAGTGGGTGGGTGAGTGGGTGGTTGGGTTTGTGGGTGGGTGAGTGGGTGAGTGGGTGAGTGGGTCAGTGGGTCAGTGGGTGAGTGGGTGAGTGGGTGGGTGGGTGGGTGAGTGGGTGAGTGGTTCAGTGGGTGAGTGGGTGAGTGAGTGAGTGAGTGAGTGAGTGAGTGAGTGAGTGGGTGGGTGGGTGAGTGGGTGAGTGAGTGAGTGGGTGAGTGAGTGAGTAAGTAAGTAAGTAAATATATATATATATATATGTACAAGAACTGCTCATTTAAACATATAAGATATTTGAGACCTTTTGAATTGTAAAAAATTATTTTTTTTTTTTTACAATTTATATTGTAGTGTTTTTTTTATATGAAAAGAAGCAAAATCCATGGAACCGCAGTCAAATGATACCCCGTCATCATCAACGCGCGCCATCACACCGATTATTTTATGTGAGCCCTCCCCGTCCTTTACCACAGGCACATTTGACTGCTGTTACCGAGACTCGAACTCACGACCTCAGGCTTTGAGTGCATGGCCAGTGCACTACGTGTTGCCTTAACGATCATGGCTATTCAAGCCAGCAGGCTGAAGGTGTCCCAGACCACCTAATTTAAACCGGTTTCGAATTAGAGAAAGAACGGCATAAGTAGCAAAATAATTCAGGCATGAAAGTGTTAATATAAAATAAACTTATTAGTAAATAGGAAAATAAATATACAGGTGTCCCAAAGAAAACCACTGACAACGTTTAGTATGTTGTGCAGGACGGCAAACTGATCAGTTTTGAAATAGGAACCCCTGTTGGCAAATGCATGGTTTGAAAGCTGTAGCTCATTGAAATGTGAGATGGTTGTACGTTCACATTTCATCAATAATTGATGATTTTCAATTGCTCCATGGACTTGAGCCATAAGGTCCTCTGCTTACATTACAGGAGTACCATACACCATACTCTTCATACAACTCCACAGTAAATAGTCAAGAGGTATCAGATCTGGCGACTGTACTGGCCATAGAACTGGTCCTCCTCCACCAATCAGTCGTTTTGAATATGCGACATTAAGATGATTCCGTACATCTACATCAAAGTGTGCTGGAGCTCAAATCGGCCATTTCAGCAGCTGTGTACTGGTATATGTTGCACTGCTGGAGGTTTTTGGTGGGTACTACCTTTGGGTGAAGCTCACACTCGGGGCTGTGCCATCCCAGTACAGTCTCGGTGGGTTCATAAATGGATTTTTTCTCCACTTGAAGAAATTCAACACTTCAGATGCTATGTAAGCTTCTCCAAGGAGACTACGACCATGCCACTGAAGATGTCTGCCATAGTTGTGGATAAAGCATCTGGAAACCCCAGCAGACCAGGGCATAACAGCCCAGAAATAACTTCTAGTTATAATATGAAACTCTATTTCAAATTTGACTTAATAACTTTAAAATATAATTTCAAATACCTCTTTACATTTAACACCAATGTTACTATTCCTAACATAATGTGACAGTGATTCAACATCCTCTAAGGTGTTAATGCATAGACCAAAGCCTTTCAGAGTGCTGAGATCAACAGAAATGTCCAATTTGGGGACAGAGCTATCAGCAAAAGTTGAAAGGCAACTGGTTGGTGTAAAGGAGGCTGTGAAAGGCTTCAGTCAATGCATTAATGCCCTAGAGGATGTTGGGTCAACGTCACACTATTAATTTTGTTTTTATTGATATTTTCTGAAAAAAAATGTGTTTTTTTTTCTTTGTATTTAACTCATTATTTTTCTTGTAAGTATAATTTTATATCCATCTTTACATTACTATTATTACATTTCTTTTAAATAACATTACATTAACATTATTTACATATGCCGAGTGTGGCATTCTGTGTTTTCCATCTTCAAAATTCCATAACTTATTTATTTTATAAGTAAATAACAAGAAATCAATAAGTTTTGTAGCATTATAATCTTGGTATTACAGAATATACATGTTTTGAACATAACTTTTTAATTTGGAATAAAATATCTCCTGGGCTTGTAGGCCATGGTTGACATGTAGGAATTGCTCCTGACATTTCCCTCAAGTCTGCGTTGAGCATCTTCAGAGGACCCACCGATGAGTAAAGGACAGACAGTCAGTCTCCCTTATATATACAAGGCGTACTGCCCCTTGTCACTGATTGGGTGGTAGATTGGTGACGAGGGACAATACACCTCGTATATATAAGGGAGATTGACTCTCTGTCCTTCACTCATCATTGGGTCCTCTGAAGATGCTCAACGCAGACTTGAGCGAAATGTCAGGAGCAATTCCTACATGTTGACCACAGCCTACAAGCCTGGAAGATATGTTATTCCAAATGGACACTGGCCGTGAAAGCCTAAGCACATACATAACTTTTTAAGATGTCCTCCATTGTTGTAAATGCATTGATGCATTCTTTGTTGTACACCAGACATTGCTCACCACAATTTTTGTAGTGTAACATCAACTTATTTCTATACAAATGGTGGATTTGATGCTGTCGATGTCACGAAGGTTAGGACTGTAGATATTACCCACAAGATACCCCCACAAAAATAAGTCTGGTGCAGTGAGGTCAATGGCCACTGTTCAATGAAACATGTGCTGTATGGGATGTGGCTCTATCCTGTTGAAACCACAGGGGCTGAATGTTCCAGTTACGGAACTCAACTCAGGCAGGAAAACATTTTGTAACATTTTGTTGTACGCTCAGGGTTCACAGTCACCACAGCACCATTGTTATCTTTGAGAAAGGAAGGTTCAATGATACCCTCTATTGCAACAGCACACCAGACTAACACCTTGGGACTGTGTAGTGATCGTTCAAAGATTTTGTGTGGATTTTGTGGAACCCAATATCAAAAGTTCTGCTTATTTACAGAATCACTGAGGCAGAAATTTGCTTTGTCTCTCATCAGGCAGCTGTGAAAGCTATGGTGAGTGTTAGGCAATTGCAGCATTCTCTGACAACAATGGACATTGCAAGGCCTTTGTTTGCTATTGCTTATTTCTGTGTGACCTGCAGTTTATACATGGAACTGCAAATCACTGTGTAGGATTCTTTGCACACTTCTATCCATCAAATTCATGATCCAAGAATGCAGCAGAATGGAATGGCACAGAAATCTCTGCAGAGCTGTTCTCATGTGTTCAACATTTTCAGGTGTCCTCACCGTTTTCTGATGAACTCAAGCTTTGTTTTATACTGATCCCATTTTATGCCACTGATGCACTCACACATCGACTATTTTTCATGATGGTGCATTGCTGATTATCACCAAAAATGTGCCAAAACTCGCGCTGGGCAGCCACAATTGACTTGCTTGCAATAAATTGCTCAATGCAGAAAATGCACTGCTGCACAGGTCAACATTCCATGCCAACTGAAACTAAGACAGTGCTAGACACAATTACAGTGCTGTTAACCCACCTCCACCAACCACATACACAGTATTACCAACCAAAATGAGAAATGTTAAACGCTGCACTCTGTATTACATATGTATTTATTTTTATGCAAAATGAGACAATACATACTTCATTTTATTGTCATTCATTACTAATCTTATTTTTGTTTGTGTACATCTCCTCTGTTTTATGTCATTGTGGTGTTCATACACAGTTTTCTTATTTGTTTTATTTATGATGTATACTATGTCCACCTTGTTAATTTTTCTTAAGCCTTTCTGTCTTCTTAACTTATTTCTTCCTGATAACTCCCTATCAGTTTATTACTTTTTTCATCTTGCTGTTCGAATGTAAGATGACCAAATTTAATATATATTTTATAGGATCCTTCAAATACCAATTGCATCCTTGCAGATTTCTTCTCTATTGCTTTGGAGATTTACCAATGCTTTATCTCCTACCTCTGTATTTCACTTAGTTTTTCTTCTCTTCACCTTTCTTTTTCATGCCTCGGCTTTCTGAGTAGATCTTGTGTATGCAATTTTAATTTTTCATCAACAGTAGTTTGGTTTCCAGGTTCCATTGTCTCAGGTATATGTAATATAAGTTTGTGTGCCTTTAACTCGTACAGTGTAAATCCTGTTGTTAGACTGGGTATATAATTTATGATAAATTCAATATCTTGTATATGCTTATACCACCAATTGTACTTGTGGCATTTTATCCTTAAATACAATCCTATTTAATTTAAAAGGTGAGTCAATTAAATTAATTATGTTGTTGTTGTTGCTTTTTAGTGCCTTGCATCTGGCAATGAAGCCATTAGCATTCGTGCTTTCCAATACTTTTGAACTGTAGTTTCTTCTGATCTTAATGCTTCACAGGTCTTCAAGTGGTCTTCGTTCATTTCTGCAGGAGCGTTACACAGGACACATATTGGTGAAGCTGAGATACCTATTCTGTAAAGATGACTTGCTAAGCAGTCGTGATTTTTCAGTAGTCAGAAGGCTGCAACCGATGTTTTCCTTGGTCTCTGGGGGATTATATCTGGGTTGGAAAGTAGTGTAATCCATTTTTTTATTTGGCATTTGTTTCTATTTCTTATAGGTATGAATGAGAAAATTTTTTAATGATTAAGCATTTTATTGAGGAATATGAGAAATTGAATTTAGACTTTTGTTTTATTGTTGTGCCTTTCTTTGCAAGTGAGTCTGCAGCTTCATTCCCCATGACTCCACAGTGTGCTGGAATCCATTGGAGATGAACAGTCTTATTAACTTTTTGGAGTTGTGTTAACATTTTGTAGCATTCTCTAATTTTTGTTGACCTCTTTGTAGTATTTGAACATATTCCCTGAATTGCAGCTTCAGAATCTGAAAGAATTACGGCCTTGTTAAATCTATTTAAGGGAAGATTTAATAATTGTCAGAGAGCAATGTATATAGCCTCTATTTCTCCATCATAATTTGTTGTGTCTCTGCCAACAGAATGATAAAAGGAAAAATGTGAACACATAACTCCAGCTCCAGTAAGGTTTTCCGTGGAGGATCCATCAGTATATATGTGCAGCCATTCTTCTGTGGGATATCTAGTATTGATTGTTTCCAGAGCTAGAAGTTTTTGTATTTCTTTTGGTGTGTCTGATTTACTTATTTCCTCTATTAATTCCAAACTGAAAGTAGGTTGCAATAATTCCAATGGATTTTCTCTTATAAGTAGATTTTCTCTGGTGTTAGGAATGTTCAATTTGGATTTAATCTGTGTTACCTTTTCTAGGAAACTACTATGAGTTTTAAGGATTGAAGGGGGGAGGTTCTCTTCTGTCCATTTAGAGTTTGGCAGTCGTAACATTTTCTCGTGTTGGAGCAATGCTTGTTCTTCTATTTTTGTTGTTATTGATGGGGTCCGTGTTAAGGCAAGCATGGCATCAATAGGTGTGGATTTAACTGCTCCAGTGATTAGGCGAAGAGCCTGATTTTGTATTTGTTCAAGTTTATTGATGTTAGCATTTGCTGCTGTTATTAAAGCTTCAGAACACTACAAGAGGTTTGGTTTAACGTACATTTTGTATGTTGTGTTAAGGACTCTCCTTGAGCAGCCCCATTTAGCACCAGCTAACCTTTTCAGGATTTGCAGTTTCTTTTCAACCTTTTCTGAGATGTTTGTTATATGTTTTTTCCAACTTAGCTTTCTGTCGAAAGTGATGCCTAAGTATTTGGCATCATCAACTGCTATGAGTGGTTTACCATTATAATTTATGTTAATATTAACTGGTTTGTATTTTAGTGTAAATAATTCATAATTTGCTTTTTCCACATTGATAGTCATGAGGTTTTTGGAGCTCCATTCATGTACTTTGTTTAGGGCTGTTTCTATTCTGTCTTTAATTAATTCAGGTTTTTTTTGGAGAGCCTGGAGTCCAAATGACTACATCGTCAGCCAATAAAGCAATTTTGGTTTCTGAAGTTTTTATTATTGATGGAACATATATATATATATATATGTTAAAAAGTGTTGTGCTCAGAACAGCACCTTGTGGAAGTCCTCGGTGTGTTTGTTTATATTTGGAAATGTATGTATTATATTTTGTGGCACAAAATCTTTGGGAAATAAACTGAGTTATCCATTTAAGCATATTACTTTTCACACCTATTGATTGCAACTTCTCAATTAATTTTTTTCTCCAGACAGAGTCATATGCTGATTTAAAATCAATGAATACAGCCAAGGTACTGGAACTAAAACATAGTGCCACAGCTGGGATCTGAATCATAGACCAGGCAGGTACTCTAACCAACAGTGGGTTTGTTGGCCTAGATAAGTAGTGATTGTGTAACCATTCATTAATAGGATATTTGGTATGTATGTTTCCTGAAGCAAGAGCCTTTAAAATATGTGCAGACATTACTGACTTTTTGTTTTCACTTCAAGGGGTAAAGTAAAGTCAATTGCTTCAAAACTCAGGAGGTTTATATTAAATAACAGGTTTTCTCTTGAAGTAGGGATATTTAAGTGTATTTGAAGATGATATGTTTTATCTAAGAAACTGGTTTGACTTTTTAAAGTATGTTGTATTGGCTGTTTCTTTCTCCAGTGAGAGAAACATTTGACTATACAAGGCTTTCTGCATTATCCTTACATTCCACTATTTGTCTAATTTACAAATCTACCTCTCAATTCCCTCATTGTTTTTAACTACTGTAATCCATTTTTCCCTCACTTTTCCAAAATATCCTCCCATCATTATGCTCCTGTTTTTTTTTTTCCAATATGAGTTAGTATGTTAAGCAACTTCTTTCGCTAATTTGTCCCATTTTATTTTTCACATGCACTACCTCTATCTCTCCACCACATCACATCCTAATCAACAGTGAAATATTCCTTCTAGCTCCCCACACATAATACCCCATGTTGATTATCTCCTCTCAAACCCTTTAAAAACTGTGCTCCTGATTTCATCCATGCAAATCCTTCTCTCCCAAATTTATCACAACAATTCACATATTTCTCCTTCTCCCAATCCTTTTTATTTTCATTATTCCATATAATTTTATAGAACTCTGCTCTAAAACCAGACCTAACATCTTGTGTAGGTATAACTTCAATTCTTTGCCTAACTTCCTTCCAAAGCTCTATTCTATTTTATGTCCAAATTTCCATGGTTCCTCCATCCCAATTTCTTGCAGAATTTCCCACACTTCACCCATCCAGTTGTTACATCTTGTTACCTTCACTTGGAATTTCATACACCCTTTTAAGACAGTGAGATCCTTTAACTTCAAAACCTTGTGTCAATTTTGGATTTAAGAATCTCAGCCTATGCAAAAGATTTTAATCCTCTTTATCATCCACTTTTCAGATGCATAACCCTTCCCCTGTGCACATTATATTTAATTTTTAATGTAAAATATGCATATTAAAGTAAATTTTGCTGTACATTCCAGCAGAAAGCCAGTGATGTATGGCTAAGTAACATACCTATGGCTTTCAGAGCTCTTGGAATCACTCCATATTTTGTAAGCTTAATTGGTTCAGCTTCTTCATAATATCTGGGTTCAGAAATTTCTCTGGTTCTATCAGTAAGCTGATACTTTAGAGCAGGTCGCTTCACCTAGAAATTATATAATTAAAGTAAAGCAAATACTCAAAAATAAATTATTAACAAGAATAAACATATATATTGCTCAAAGTCAAAGAATATTGCTTATATGCCAATTTAAAAGTTAAAATCATACAGTTTTTCCACAAGAATTTAGCTGGAGTAGGAATAAGGTTTCTCATTTAAACCAGTGAACCAAAACACTCTTTATATGTGATTTGTTAAGTGTTTTCATTTATGTTCAAATATGGTACCCTATGAATAAAATTACATATTTACTGGCTGCACAATAAGAGTATTTTTGCAATACTGGATATGTAAGTTAATCATTGTTAACACATATTTGGTAGTGTAAGCTAAATTTAAAAATTCCCATGGCAACAAGGCTAAAACTGGTCATTAATACTTATATTACCAGTTGGACTAGTCATTAATACTCATGATACCAGCAGGAAATGACGTAACACCCAACAGCATACTAGCCTAATTATAAGTTATTAATGAATCCTTAGCAAAAATATACAAATTTATGAATTATTTATTGACTGAAATATTAAATGTGTAGTTGGACATGTTAACATTAAGAAACAATTCAATTATTTTTATTTCTTCAGTACATCTTGAGGTGAAACCTGGATTTTCACATTAAATATACAAAAGAGTGGATAAGAAGGCCTTGCCCATATAATTTAGCTGTAGCTTTTCATTTGTTCACATTGAGAATTCATTTTTTCTTAATGTCCAACAAAATATGGAAAAGCAATTTTGATTTATTATAGCTTGTTACTTTTTTTTGAGTATTGCAAGAAGTAATTGGCTAACCACAAACTGTAAGTTACTTATCAGATCTCAAATGCTTGGGAAAACTCGGCCTTGCGGGCTTTGTATTCCCAAAATGCGTTCTCAACTTGATAAGTATCACTTACAGTTCTTAGTACATAGTTTACTATTAAGCACTTCCATGGTCAGTAAATTATTTGGGTAGCTACCTTGGCTTCACTTTGTTGTTAGAGCTACTGCAATGAAAGCTTGCCAATCTGCAGGATGAGCAGAAAACTATTTCTACAAAATGTACTATTACACCTGTTGCAGGGTGACAGTGTCCCTCATCTTAACGTGTGCATATTGGAGTGAATGAGTAGAAGTGGAGCAGAAAATGGGAGTGGTAGGTAAAATGTGGTGGTGAAAATGGCATGTGGCCTTCAATTGAGTGAGGTAACCATACTTTATCGCAGTAGTACCGAAGTTTTATACAGATCTTGTTGGCAAGCTTTAGTTGCATTACCTTAATCTCCTTCTAATCTAAGGAAGCATATTTATCACTTCACAGGCTCAAAGAGATGACCTTCGGTGCAATTTGAAATTCATTCCAAATGCTGTTGTTAATGAACATTTAAAAATATTTTAAAAAAATATATATATATTTTATTAACAATTTTTAAAACCATTGAGAAAATAAGGAAATGCTTAACGTAATTTGATCACATTTATAACTTCTGCCAACACTGAACATAAATTGATATGAGCATTTTTATTTTATTTTTAACTTATAATTTACATTCATTACATGGAGCTAAAATGCAAACCTACATATCTTACTTAGTAGGTACCATAAGCTCTTTGTATGGGCTGAGTAAAAACAAAGGAATATCTAGACAAAACATTAAGATGTGTATTGCTTAAAATATTGAGAAATTAAAACGAAACAAGAGAGATCTTTGAAATATTAAAAGAAAAGTTGACACAAAATGTGTATTTTAACCATTTCCAGATATTTTTCTGTAAGTAACAACATAGCCAAGCAGGATAGATTGTCTTTCACTATGGCAAACCCAGTTTGATCCTAGAAGTTACAGGTGGTTCTGTGTGGTGACCGGAATAGAATAGTCCCACCGTAGTCCATACACGTCGTAAGAGGCGACCATAATGGATGTCCAGTGCCTGGGGGTATAACTGGGCCACCCTGTCCCAGGGGTCATAAATATGGGACCTGGTCCTCCAGGTTGGGGGTTAGAGCGTAGGGCTAATGATCCCACCTCTGGGAAAAATTAAATTGTTGAGAAGCCCAAAATGGTAGAAAGCTGGATGGATACATGAAGAAGACAAATTGGAATACATAATGGTGCACGGGAATGGATGAATAATTGGCACCTAGCAACCTGGAATGTTAGGAGTCTTTATAGAGCTGGAGCATTAAGAAATCTGACTAATTAGCTGAAGAAATATATCATGACAGCAGCAATTCAAAAGGTCAGATGGCAAGGAGTGGAAATATTTGATAGTAAGGGTTACACTGTGTGTAATAGGCATAATAATTTTGGCACAAGATTTCTAATTAATAGGAAGATTAAAACATATGTATTAGTCTTTTAACATGTTGATGAACAATTATGTTAGGTACGATTGAGAGGGAAATTTTTCAATGTAACTATCATATGTTGTCATGCACCAATGGAGGACAAAGAAGAAATCATGAAGAATTCCTTCTGTGATAAACTAGACAGAGTATATCAAATAATACCCAAGAATGATGTCATAATAATAATGGGGGACATGAACACAAAGATAGGGAAAGGCTCCCTGTTGCCCTAAACTGGGAAATATAGTCTTCATAATGAAAGTAACAACAATGGGGAGAGATTAATTGACTTTGCAGCATCTAAAAATCTTGTAATCTCTAGTACTACATTTGCACATAAAATATACATATGCAAACATGGATATCTCCTGTTGGCCAACACGGAAACAAATTGATCATGTAATGATTGGCAGAGGACATGGTACAGACATAATTGACGTTAGAAGCCAAAGAGGAGCATATTGTGACTCAGACCACATTATGGTTAGAATTAAATATAGACCCAAAATAAGCACTATCCAAAAATCTAAGTGTATTAACCCTTTATTGCCGGGTGTGTCTTATAAGATACATTAGCTTTTTTTCCTATTTGTACTAGTTTTAACTTTTTTTTTCTGCTATATTCTTGTTATACTGTCTGTCAGCAATTAAAAATACATATTTGAGACGTTTTGGATTGTAAAAAATTATTTTTTTACAATTTATATTGTAGTGTTTTTTTTTATAAGAAAAGAAGCAAAATCCATGCAACCGCAGTCAAATGATACCCCATCATCATCCACGCGTGCTATCACACCAATTATTTTACGTGGGCCCTCCCCGTCCTTTGCCACAGGCACATTTGACTGCTGTTGCCGAGACTCGAACTCACGACCTCAGGCTTTGAGTGCATGGCCAGTGCACTATGTGTTGCCTTAACGATCATGGCTATCCGAGCCAGCAGGCTGAAGGTCTCCCAGACCGTCTAATCTAAACCGGTTTCGAATTAGAGGAAGAACGGCATATGTAGCAAAATAATTCAGGCATGAAAGGGTTAAGTGCAGCAGATATGATGTGGATCAACTTGAAGTCAAAGAAAATAGAGATGAATACTGTCATTTAATTGAAGAAGAAATAGATAAAGGAACTGATGAGGGGGACACTAAAGAAAGTAAGTGGACCCTTATTAAAAGGACAGTATGTGTAGCAGCAGAAAAGGTTATGGGAATGAAACAACATAAGAACAGAACTAGCTAGTTTGATCAGGAATGTGAAGATGCTATCCTAAAAGGAAACTCACTGAGGATGAGTATGTTACAAAGAATGACAAGGAAAATGATCGATGATTATAACGAAGCGAGGAGAATGGCAAAGCATATTTGTAGGAAGAAGAGGAGAGACCACTATATGACCTAGAAGAGAATTTTGGGAAGAATGATAGTAGAAAGTTTTGGAAGGTATTAAGAAATACAATATGGGATTTCAACCAAGGTCTAACATCTGTAAGGATGAATGTGGAAACCTGGTAACAGATGAACAGGAAGTGTTGGAAGTATGGCTCAACTATTTTCAAGAGATACTAAATAAGAATTGAATAAATGAACAAACAGAGGACAAATATACAGGAATAGACCAACAAACACATGTACCTACAGCTGCCATGGTTAGCGCTATAATTAGAAATATAAAAAATAATAGAGCACCAGGGAAAGATGCAGTTAGTGGAGAGATGATTAAGAATGGAGGTAGAAAATTATGGCAAGGTATATATAACTTAACCCTTAACTGGTGACGTGACGTCTCTGAGACGTAGCCAATGTAATGAAATACTACCTATCGATAATGAAACAAGAGTTATCATGTGATGTTTATAGTACCTTCCTATCTCTGTTTAGTAAACGTTTCACTGTCACCTGCATCAATGTCAATCTTGTTATTTACGAGCTAGGAGAAGGTAAAGTTTTGAATACGTCTCTCAGACGTCATGTCACCAGTTGCATGAGTTTTTCATTCGTCTGCGTTTTAGCAGTACAGCAGTTTACAATGTCGCAATGTGCTGGACCTTCACAGTTCGTAGGACTTAACGTTCCTGATTTTGAATCCAAAGTCAATGAATGGTTAAATGAAGATGTCAGTGACATTGAAAGTGATGTGAACAGTGAGTGTGTAATAAATAGTGAACAGGATACAGCTACAGAAACTAAAAATGATGCATCGGGTGAAGAAATGGAAGATCAAAATGACCACAATGAAGAAAATGATGATTATGAAGTGACACCTGATACAAGGAAAATATATTTATATGTTAAGAACCGCTATAAGTCGGCATTACAGGAGCCTGTGAGAAATATTTCCACATCAAGTCATAATATTATCCGACTACCTGCATTGCGTGCTCTTAGGCGAACTGGAGGTAAAATAGACTGTAATACTGTCTAGAATTACATGTTTTCTTTTGAAATGATGCAGTTAATCATACAATGGACCAATGTGTAATTGGGTAAAGTGTGAGACAAATATCATCATAAGGACCGTTCTGAAATATAGCAATTGAGTTTGAGGCTTTTCTTGGACTGCTGATCTACACTGCTGCCTTCAAGTCAAATGATGAAGATATATAATCTATTTTTGCAACAGATTGTACAGGAAGGGAAATATTTTGTCTTGTTATGTTTGCAAAGAGATTTACAAATCTCCTGCTATACCTGAGATTTGATAATCCTGGTGACAGAGAACAAAGGCGTCTTGACAATCCAGTGGTGCCTATATCCTAGCTGTTGAACATGCTAATTGAAAACTCACTCATATTGAATGGGAACCAATGCCTGTGTTGACGAGATGCTAATCAGTTTCAGAGGATGATGCAGATTCAAAAAGTTTGTGCCCTCAAAGCCTGCAAAATATGGGCTGAAAATTATGTGCCTGACCATGCAAGAACAAGTTACTTTTATGATGGTTATTTGTATGCTGGCAAAAATGCGATGGGTTTGGGCTTTCAGCAGAAGACAAAAAGTTGAGCAAGCCAACACAAGCAGTTCTTTGTTTGTGCAAGTCAATTGAAGGAACAAACAGAAATATTACTTTTGATAATTGGTTCACCTCTGTGGAGCTGGTTGAAAAGTTGAGGTCGAAGCAACTAACCTATTGGAACAATAAAGAAGAATAAGAAGGAAATCCTCAAGGAATTCCTGCCATCTAAAACAAGAGAAGTGGGTCCAATACTATACGCATTTACCAACAGCCTTACCCTCCTTTCCTATGTTCCCCCAAAAAATAGATCCGTCATTTTGTTTTCCTCAATGCACCATAACAAAGGAGCTCCTACAGAATGCAGAAAGCCTGAAATAACAGAAGCATACAACACCATCAAAGGAGGTGTTGATAGCCTTGATCAGAAATGTTCTTCATATTCTACCAGTCGGAGGACAAGAAGATGGCTGGCCAATGGCTGTGTTTTTCAGAATAGCAGATATAGCAGCTGCTAATGCCTATGTTCTACATATACCATTCCTATCCTGAGCATTCTCAAATTTCAAAACTGGATTTTCTCAGATTATTAGCATTCCAACTAATAAAGTCCCACATGCAGAAAAGAATTCAGAATGACAGAATTCCAAGAGAAATAAGGGCTGGCATATCAAGAATCCTAAATGTAAAGCCTTACACTTCAGAACCAGAGCAGATATTTGAAACACACTAAACTTGTCGACTTTGTCCAGCAGCAAAGAAGAGAAGAACTTCTTAGGCCTGTTTGAAGTACAAGATACCAGTGTGTTTAGAGTGCACCAGAAAGATATGTGTAAACTGTGCTGAAGATGACTAGTTTGTTGCACGAAAGAAAGGAAAAAACCAACAGTGTACCCTATGCACGTTTTATCTAATACAGTTATAGGGTGTGTTGGTATACATTTTTGCAATGAATGTTTGTTGCTAAACCATATACCAGCACAATTTTACAAATAAGGTACTGCATAGTGCAAGTGTAAACAAAAAAAATGAAGTATTGCATTTACGTTGTTTTATAGTGTGTTAAAAGTTTGTGTATTAAATAACGTTCACAGTTTCTGCAGATATTAATAACAACATATGTATAATTATTGCTAAAAGTTCTGTTCTTTAAATAAAATGTCGTGAATTCAAATAACAACATGTATGGTGCATTTTTAAACGAGCATATAAGACGTCTCAGAGACGTCACGTCACCAGTTGTGTGACAAGTTTTTCATGTCACCAGCTAAGAGTTAATATTGGATATCTGGAATCAAGAGACTATGCCAAATGATTGGAATATAGCCTTACTAGTGCCTATTTATAAAAAAGGGAACAAGTTAGTATGTAACAACTATCGTGGAATATCTCTGTTAAATGTTGTTGTTGTTGTTTTCTAGTGCCTTGCATCTGGCAATGAAGCCATTAGCATTCATGCTTTCCAATACTTTTGAACTGTAGTTTCTTCTGATCTTAATGCTTCACAGGTCTTCAAGTGGTCTTCGTTCATTTCTGCTGGAGCGTTACACAGGACACATATTGGTGAGGCTGAGATACCTATTCTGTAGAGATGACTTGCTAAGCAGTCATGATTTGTCAATAGTCGGAAGGCTGCAACAGCTGTTTTCCGTGGTCTCTGGGGGATTATATCTGGATTGGAAAGTAGTGTAATCCATTTTTTATCTTTGGCATTTGTTTCTATTTCTTGTAGATATGAATGACAAAAATTTTTTATGATCAAGCGTTTTATTGAGGAATATGAGAAATTGAATTTAGACTTTTGTTTTATTGTTGTGCCTTTCTTTGCAAGTGAGTCTGCAGCTTCGTTCCCCATGACTCCACAGTGTGCTGGAATCCATTGGAGATGAACAGTCTTATTAACTTTTTGGAGTTGTGTTAACATTTTGTAGCATTCTCTAATTTTTGTTCACTTCTTTGTAGTATTTGAACATATTCCCTGAATTGCAGCTTTAGAATCTGAAAGAATTACTGCCTTGTTAAATTTATTTAAGGGAAGATTTAATAATTGTTGGAGAGCAATGTATATAGCCTCTATTTCTCCATCATAATTTGTTGTGTCTCTGCCAACAGAATCATAAAAGGAAAAATGTGAACACGTAACTCCAGCTCCAGTAAGGTTTTCCTTCGAGGATCCACCAGTATATATGTGCAGCCATTCTTCTGTGGGATACCTAGTATTGATTGTTTCCCGAGTTTCCAGAAGTTTTTGTATTTCTTTTGGTGTGTCTGATTTACCTATTTCCTCTATTAATTCCAAACTGAAGGTAGGTTGCAATAATTCCAATGGATTTTCTCTTATAAGTAGATTTTCTCTGGTGTTAGGAATGTTCAATTTGGATTTAATCTGTGTTACCTTTTCTAGGAAACTACTATGAGTTTTAAGGATTGAATAGGGGAGGTTCTCTTCTGTCCATTTAGAGTTTGGCAGTCGTAACATTTTCTCGTGTTGGAGCAATGCTTGTTCTTCTATTTTTGTTGTTATTGATGGAGTCCGTGTTAAGGCAAGCATGGCATCAATAGGTGTGGATTTAACTGCTCCAGTGATTAGGCGAAGAGCCTGATTTTGTATTTGTTCAAGTTTATTGATGTTAGCATTTGCTGCTGTTATTAAAGCTTCAGAACAGTACAAGAGGTTTGGTTTAATATACATTTTGTATGTTGTGTTAAGGACTCTCCTTGAGCAGCCCCATTTAGCACCAGCTAACCTTTTCAGGATTTGCAATTTCTTTTCAACCTTTTCTGAGATGTTTGTTATATGTTTTTTCCAACTTAGCTTTCTGTCGAAAGTGATGCCTAAGTATTTGGCATCATCAACTGCTTTGAGTGGTTTACCATTATAATTTATGCTAACATTAACTGGTTTGTATTTTAGTGTAAATAATTCATAATTTGTTTTTTCCACATTGATAGTCATGAGGTTTTTGGAGCTCCATTCATGTACTTTGTTTAGGGCTGTTTCTATTCTGTCTTTAACTAATTTAGGTTTTTTTGAAGAGCCTGAAGTCCAAATGACTACATCGTCAGCAAATAAAGCAATTTTGGTTTCTAAAGTTTTTATTATTGATGGAAGGTCATTTATATATAAGTTAAAGGATGTTGTGCTCAGAACAGCACCTTGTGGAAGTCCTCGGTGTGTTTGTTTATATTTGGAAATGTATGTATTATATTTTGTGGCACAAAATCTTTGTGAAATAAACTGAGTTATCCACTTAAGCATGTTACTTTTCACACCTATTGATTGCAACTTCTCAACTAATTTATTTCTCCAGACTGAGTCATATGCTGATTTAAAATCAATGAATACTGCCAAGGTATCCTCCTTTCTATTGAAAGCTTCCTTGATGTCTTGGCTTAGTAGGAGTACATTTTCACTTGTACTATGATTCTGTCTGAAACCGGTCTGTGAACTATTAATTAAATTGTAATATTCTAGAAACCAGTTAAGTCTAGATGCCACCATTCTTTCCATCACTTTTGCAATAACACTGGTCAAAGATATTGGTCTGAAACTATTAATATTGTTTGAGGGTTTGTTTTTCTTTAAAATCGGGATGATAATGGCTTTTTTCCAGTCGGAAGATACAGTCATTCTCCAACACGTGTTATACAGTTTAAGTAGGATTTCTTTTCCTTTCCTGCCAAGGTGTTTAATAAACTCTGGGTGGATCTTGTCAGGTCCAGGAGATTTTTTGTTCTGTAATTGTTCTATTGCTAAATCCAGTTCTGTTTCATTAAAATCCTGAATAAAAATATCATTTTGCATACCTTTTGGCTTACTAGTTTCTCTGATAGTTTTTTGGATAGCCTTATCTTGTTTTTTATACGCTTGGGGTATTCTTTGTGACTGAGCATAAAACTTGTTAAGGGATTCTGCTATTTCCCTATCTGTAGTTAAGCTTTTGTTATTATATTTTAATGGTTCAGTTGTATTTTTTGATAATTTTGTTTTATTAAGGAATTTGTATATTTTATTTCCATCTTTCCTATAGTCCATATGTTCTACAAAATTTGTGAAACTGGCCCTCTTTGCTGTAATTAATTCTTTCTTAAAAATGGCTGCTTTTCTTCTCCAGTTTTGAACATCTTCTGGACACTTGGTTCTTTTGGCTTTGACTCTTGCTATATTTCTTTCGTGTTTTAACTTAGATAAAGATGGAGACCAAAAGTAGCTATATTTCTTTAACTTTCCTTTGGGGATATGTGTTTTGGCTGCTGTCAATAATATTTCACAAATTTTTTTATTCATTTCATCTGTTGACTTGAACTCTGATTCTAACAGTATATTACACTTCCCTTCTATCTCATTTTGGAAACTGGACCAATCTGCCTTTTTAAAATTCCAAGAAGTTTTAACTTTTGGTTTGTTACTTTTATTTATTAGACCTCTTATGGAGTTTATGGTGATTCTGTGGCCTGAACCTGGGTCTTCTATTATTTCTCTTTTTGTATTGTCAATTATGTCAGATGACACCATCAGAAGGTCAGGATTTGTACCCGAACCATTATAATGAAGGTAAGTGGGTGGATCATTTGGATTAAATATTAATTCCATTGTTGACGAGTTTAATAGGTCTTCTATGACTCTTCCTGCTGAATTTATATCTCTGTAGCCCCACCTAGGGGAGTGTGCATTAAAATCACCTATTAAAATACTTTTGGGTTCTATGGGAATAGAATTTAGATCTAGTGTATTGTCTGGAGGATTGTAGATACTGTAAATTCTATAGTGGTAGTTACTTTTCCATACTTCAATTTTAACTATTTCTGATTTATCTTGTTCTTCCATTGTTTTTTGGATTTGGATAGTAGCTTCCATATTTCTTTTAATTCCTGTAAGAATACCACTTGCTATTTGACGAGCCTTTGGAAGTATATGTGTAGTGTACTGATCCATTTCAAAGTTGTTGTTGTTGTTTTCTAGTGCCTTGCATCTGGCAATGAAGCCATTAGCATTCGTGCTTTCCAATACTTTTGAACTGTAGTTTCTTCTGATCTTAATGCTTCACAGGTCTTCAACTGTTCTTCATTCATTTCTGCTGGATCGTTACACAGGACACATATTGGTGAGGCTATTCATGTATGTGGCTTTCATTTAACTGTTTTCTTAACGGGCACCAGTTTTACAATGTGGCAGTTACATCACCCAACTTAAACCCCCATTTTGCAAGGGGGACCACACCTATCGTTGGTCAACGGGTCCATCGGACCTAGCCGGGAGGACTAAATAGATGATATTTAGATCCACCGACCTTTCCCTCATATGCCTCTGAGGGACGCTGTTGTGCTGTGATAGGCCAGCACATATGTAAATGACATTTCCTCCATTTTAGATGAAACAGTTATATCGCTGTGATTCGGTCCCCAGAGCCTCATCTGTTAAAAGCAGGGTGCACCACGGGCAGGATGAGGATGGGAATTGGGTAGGAGAGGCTATAGGAGGCGCATCACTACCCCTTACTACCCCATCCATTTCAAAGTATATTTCCTGTTCTTGTGATATATTGGCTTCTTGTACTGTGAAGACATCTATATCTTGGTCTTTTAATATTTTCATTAGCTCTTGTTTTTTAGGCTGGGACATGCCTCCTGCATTCCATTGTAGAATTCTTAAAGTATTGGAATTGTTGTGATGAAATTTGCCTAGAGATGTCCCCACCCAGTGATCCGATTGGGGGACAGTTTTAACTCCGGAATGTTTATCTTTAGGATTCATATTCATGTATGTGGCTTTCATGTAACTGTTTTCTTAATGAGCACCAGTTTTACAATGTATCAGTTTCATCACCCGACTTAAACCCCCATTTTGCAAGGGGGACCACACCTATCGTTGGTCAACGGGTCCATCGGACCTAGCTGGGAGGACTAAATAGATGATATTTAGATCCACCGACCTTCCCCTCATGTGCCTCTGAGGGACGCTGTTGTGCTGTGATAGGCCAGCACATATGTAAATGACATTTCCTCCATTTTAGATGAAACAGTTATACTGCTGTGATTCGGTCCCCAGAGCCTCATCTGTTAAAAGCAGGGTGCACCACGGGCAGGATGAGGATGGGAATTGGGTAGGAGAGGCTATAGGAGGCGCATCGCTACCCCTTACTACCCCTCTCTGTTAAATGTTGTATATAAGATCTTTGCAAATATTTTAGCTGGATATATGGCCATATGTGGAACACTTTATAGGAGAATATCAATGTGGGTTCCAACAAAATAGAAGTACAATTCACCATATATTTTCACTGAGAATGATCCTTGAAAAGTTTCATGAACATAAAATACCTATACATAAAGTACCTATGGCAGAATTTGGAATACCAAATAAATTAATCAGGCTTACAAAAATGACACTCACCAATACAGTGAATAAGGTGAAGATTCAGAACAGGATTTCTACAAAATTTAACACATTCAGGAATAAGGCAAGGGGAATCCTTGTCTATGTTATTATTTAATATTGGGTTAGAGAAAATAATACGGAAAGTTGAAATAAATCCTGGAGCAACAATCTTTAATCATACTAGGCAATACCTACCTTATTTGTTTTTTTAAATCCCGGTGTGACAGCCCACGAGGGGCCAAGGCCTACTGCCCAGCTGCTGCGTTCCCCACCTCTGCCCACTACAGGCATCATTGGTGAGGTGCAGTACTGGAGGGTGGGACGTGGTCAGTGTTTCGAGCCCTCCCGGCCAGTTATGTGGTCTTCTAGACCTGGGGCTGCTACTTCTCCATCAAGTAGCTCCTCAATTGGTCCCCCCGGCACCTAACGAGGCTGAGTGCACCCCGTGCCAGACCTCCCAGAGGGGATAAAATCCCCATGCTGGTACCGGGGATCGAACCCAGGTCCTCTGCGTCTGAGGCAAGCGCACTACCAACTGCGCTACGGAGGCGGTCAATACCTACCTTATGCTGATGAATTAGTCAGAAATATAAATGCCTTGAATGAGACTCCAAGTCAGTTACAGACAAAGACTACTTCAGCAAGACTGGAGATAAATTATAATCAAACTAAATACATGGTAAATGTAAATAATAGAAATGAATAATACTAAATGGAGAAAGATATGAAAAAGTCAATTTATTTAATTATTTAGAATCAATGATGAATAAGGATAATGACATATTGAAAGAAATTAGAGAGAGAACAGCAAAAGGTAACCGATGTCTCCATTCTCTCAATAATACATATATAATGAAAGCCAGGCATACTGAGAAGAAAGTTAAAATAAGACTGTATAAGGCAATAATTAGGCCTATTGTAACACATGGAAGTGAAACTTGGGTGCTAACAGACCGAGCAAAAACAATATTGGCAACATGGGAAAGGAAGATATTAAGAAAGATTTATGGTCCAGAATGTGATGTTGGAATTTGGTGTATCAGAACAAATAACGAAACAGCAGAGCAATATAAAGATTTGGATATAGTGAATGGAATGAAAGTCAGAAGGCTTCAATGGCTGGGCCATTTGATAAGAATGGAAGTTACAAGGATCCCTAAAATCACACTAAATGCAAGGTTGGATAATAAGAGAAGAGGACACCCTAAGCTGAGATGGATTGATGATGTGGAAGAAGATCTGAGAGCACTGGATGTGAGAACATGGAGAAGGAAGGCACAGGACCGAGTCGAATGGTGGCATATCATTAGGAAGGCCAAGGCCAAACTTCATTGGCCATAGAGCCATAGGAGGAGGAAGAAGAAGAAGAAGAAGAAGAAGAAGAAGAAGAAGAAGAAGAAGAAGAAGAAGAAGAAGAAGACGAAGAAGACGAAGAAGACGAAGAAGACGAAGAAGACGAAGACGAAGACGAAGAAGAAGACTAAGTTGAAGAAGACGAAGAAGAAGACGAAGATGAAGAAGAAGACGAAGAAGAAGAGGAAGAGGAAGAAGATAAAGAAGAAGAAGAAGTTACAGGTGGAATTTATGACAGATGAAGCACTGTTTGACAGTCTTCCTCCAGGAGCTCCAGTTTCCCCTACTAAACATTCCATCAATTACTCCACTATCATCATCACTCTTATCCACAAGCACCTTATGATTCAGTGCAATATAGTTTGCTGAAACAATGAGCACTATTTAAAAAATTAACTATTCTGTGGCCCTCTGTCATCTTTGAGGGGAACTCCAATGACTGGATAAGAAGTGAGTGGCATTACACAACAACAGCACCACCCTAGCAGTACCGCTGCTGCTGCCATCATCTCCACTTCATTTTTGGTGTTATATGGCACTCAAAAGAAGAACAGAATGGCCAAAAAGCATTTTTTCAGAGAGTTAGTTGAAATACACTTAGGAAGGAAATAGGTTTGTTGGTGCAAACAAAGTAAATATTGCAGTCAATGACATGACTCCATCTGAAAGAAGTGTAAACTCTCATGAGTGAATTTAAAAATTCCTGCAAGATCAAATCACATGCTTACTATAAAAGTCACAAGTGGGAAAATATTACAAGGAGAAATATTTGGGTTTCTGGAAATTTCTAAGTATCTATAGACTTTTTTTAATGACTGACATGCACAACAGTGGAATGTTTACTCTGGTTCCTACTCATGAGTGAAAGAATGGAGTAATTTTACTCACAGTGCATATCCATAAAAAATATTTGTAACTATGGTTACCTTCTCAGCAACTGAAGTCTGAATTTCATGAGTGGTAATGTTTCATTTATTGCTGGGAGGTTTGTTCTTGTTTTAACATTTCAAAATGTGGCTATCTTATACTAATCACAATTTTAAAAGATGCTCAGCAACAGCAGTTTTGGCAAGTTCCTCTAGTTTACTAGTTTGCACCCACTCTTGGGTACTAGCCTGTAATTTTTTTGGCTAACTTTGGAGCTCCATCTCACATTCAGATCACTGGCAGGTTTTTTAGAGAAGGGATGGGAGGAATATCCCCTCACTTTTTTTTTTTTTTTTTTTGCCAAGTAACTTTCACTTCACAATTCAAAACTCTAATTGCAATATGACTATTTCATGGTCATATGAAAATCAAGTTTTAATGAGTTTTAAACAACATGCCCTTAGGCAAAGCATGAAAATGTGACCGGATTGCATAGAGAAGGGAAGTTCAGCATTTCTTACTCTCCTGCTTGAACAAGCACATGCATAATTATTAGAGAGCAAGGCTCAGTTTAATGTAGCCTATTGGATGGTGGGGTGGAGTTCCTCCCTTGACCTTTTTTAGTGAGTTATTATTGCTGCCATTCATCAACCTTTCTTTGTTATCAGAGTGTGGTTGTGGTGATATTGGTATTGGTGAAAACATTCTGTGAATTTACGAAACCTCTTGTAAAGAGTTTTCATAAACTAGCATTCAAAGGGAAGTAGGATTTCAAGACTTAAAGAAACTATCATTTCTTAAATTGCAAGATGTTACAGTTTTTTAATCTTTCTCCAAGGCCTTTCCTGCTGCTGCATTTTCATCTCTATTGGATAGTTTGCCAGAATGTTTTGACAGCAAGAGCCTGAAAAATTAACTTATAGTATTTTACAATAGTCATAATTTGCAGAAGAACTGTTCCATGCTTTAAGAACTACTGGTTTATTTTGTTAAGGAAGATATTTAGAAATGCCTTTCCAATAGCTTGCTTATTTGCCACAATACCTGTGTCAACCGCAAGTGTTGAAAGAAGCTTCTTAGCACTTAAGAGGATAAGAACCTACTCCGGAAATATTATAATTCAAGACACTATCTTCTCTTGTACTCTTGTCAATCAAGGAAGAACTACTGATAAGAAAAGGATCTAAAAGAATAAAAAATGGTATAAACACTTTACAACAGTAAAGCAGCGGCAAGAGGAGTCTAACAAAAATCACATTTGTAAGAAGGTGAAGAATTTTGGTGTTACAGCTGCATGCTGCACAATTGGTAACACGTGTGCAGGGTAGTATAATTTTATGTAACTTATTTGTTCCCCATAACAAACATGCAGAAGCCACTACTGGTACAGATAGAGGTTTGAAGTTAGGTGTAAAGGAGACATGGCAGCTAATTTGGTAAAGAGACACAGCATAGAATGCCAAGATCAAATTCAAATATGACAACTACCTACTCATTTGATTCTCTTTTCCAACATGTTTCCTATACCCAGCTGGTGATAAAAGAACAGTTTCAACAGTAAAATTCTGTTTAGGCTTATATTAAACTTTCACGCTGCATCTAATCAGAGTTGTGACTATAAGCAAAACTGTATGATAAAATGCTTCTATATAGTTTTAGTTTTCCTTTTTTGTTTTTCTGAAATAAGTTTGAAAGAAAGTTGGATCTACAAATGTATCTGTTCTTGTAATTTTTTAAAGTAGTTAAGATGTATACACATAGCCAAATATTAACTTGAGGTACAACAGCTGAGAAGAAGCCTGGGCTGACTGAAAAGGTGCTGTATTCTCTGATTCAATGTATCATGGGCAGAGTGTAGAAATTTGGCAGTCCTCAATTAGGCTTTAGGAACCTCATGAGA
The DNA here is from genome assembly GCA_030765045.1 of Tenodera sinensis. Taxonomy (NCBI): domain Eukaryota; kingdom Metazoa; phylum Arthropoda; class Insecta; order Mantodea; family Mantidae; genus Tenodera; species Tenodera sinensis. The sequence goes on along the minus strand of CM060964.1, from coordinate 207,742,411 downwards.
CTGAGCTTACCCCATACCTCCAAGTAGAGGAAAAATGCTAATACTGGTACTTGGGACTACTACAGATAGCTATTATCATAGAACATTATATATATAGCAAATTCAGTTACTAATCTAATGTTTGCTGAAAATGAAGTTGGTAATGTGTTGGGAATGTAAATTATTACAAGTAAAACACTTACCGTAAAAAATATTGCCTCGTTCACCTTTTCGTATACTTTTAATGGTTTGGCAAGCCTATCTAGTCTTGGTTTTAATACTGCTAGTCTCACCAGCTTTTTCTTCTGCAGAAGAAAAAAAATAAACATTGTCAGTAAGACTAAAACAGAAAGCTCAATGGAAGGAAACAACAAAGATTCAACAGATTACCCTGTTTTTAATAATTTTCTTTTATTTTCAAACTCATATTGAAGACCTCCCTCAAAGAAGGTTCTATATCACATGTTTATTATTTTACAGGAAGTTAGAAAAAGTGTCAATTCTTTCAGCTTTATTCATCTTCACATTTTTTCATGGGTAATCATGTGTTACAGTATCTATTATCATATAGTGATATCTATCCCTCATATTTTACTCAGTTTAGTTATTTGGCACCACTTTTATATGACTTTCCCTGTAATAACGTTGTATATCCTGAAAAAAATCACTGTGGAATAACATTGTATATCACTAAAATAATATTTATCACAAAATATCTCAGTGTAGATATTCAACACAGTTACTTTACTAACTTGCTGTAATACTACAATTTGTATGGTTAATAACTCTACAAACATAGTACAAAGCAAGTTATATGCTAATATATAGTTTTTTTTTTAAGGAAAAACATTGTAAACAGAGAAATTTTAACAGATTTAAACACGGAACAGTATGACAAATTCACTCAGAAGGCAAGTTCATATAAAATGCCTTGTATTGTTCATCAAGATATTTACATACATCCAATAAATCCTTGTTTTTCCTCTGCTGATAGAGGAAGAAGTGCATTGTACAGCAAAGGAAAATGAATTGCTTGTATTGGGATGGTAACGTCTGGCTGATTTCCTCTTCTTTTCTTAGCAACACAATGACGTACCGAAGGTTCAATAGTGTTGTGAGTTTGTCTTACATACAATGCATTAGGATCTTCTGCATGGATCTTCAACCATCTAAGTGTAGTGATTTTCAAGTGTGTGTCACGACTCATGGTAGCTTCAAGAGTATTAATAGCAGCAGTCTTGTCTGTCAACAATGTTTTGGGAGTCTACAGTATACCACGTGAATGTGGAAAGGTATACATTGGCCAAACCAGATGGAGCATTGAGGAAAGACGCGAGGAGCATAAACAAAGCATCAGACTCCTGCAACCTGAAAAATCAGCTCTGGCGCAGCACAGTATTGAAAGTATACACAGAATAAAGGGTGATGTCACTTAAGTTCTTGACTGCTCCAACAAATACTTTGATCGGCTCATTATAGAAATCAAATTACATCCATTGAATTTTAACAGAGACTCTGGATGCAAACTAAGCATGGCTTGGGCACCAGTCAACAAACATACCATCATAGACAATTCAAGAAGATCAGAGCAGCTGACTGACAGTACAGAAAAACCTGAACCAAGGAGGCCCACCCCACCTTAAGCAAGCGGCCCAATCACGGAGCTCTCCATGTTCATTGGCTAAGTCCATCATGTTGGTGTATATATGCCAGCATGTTTTAGAAGCACTTGCGACTGGGAGTGGGGACAAGAATGGGAGATGGCGACTGCCGCAAACTCCCCTGCCATGCCGGCAGTCTGTAGTGGACTGACTAACTGCGGTGCTCAGCCGACTGTATTTACAAACAACGGAGGGCCGGCCACAGTCACCGGCAATCTGCCCATCACCTCGTCATTGACCGCAGCGGTAAAGACGCAGCCACCGAGAACCACCGTCAACGTAGAGGAGGAGGAGCAGAAGGCAAGATAGTTTGCAAAGCTCCAGAAAGAAGTGGATGATCTCAGCAATGAGATCACTTACTATCAACAACTACTTGCACAAATGGGTGGGGATTCCAACCACTTGCCAAAGTTGCACAGGCCCTCGGGCTGTGCTACAAGGAGCACGCCCAAAAGAAGCGGCTCCTTGTCAAGCTAGGGGAAGGCTGGCAAACGGTTCCAGCAAGCAAGAAGCGCCCACTTCACCGAGGTAGCGGCCGGGAAAGCGACTCGGATAGCAAGTGTCCCGGCAAGAGGGTAAACAAACAACCTACGCCATCGCAAATCACGACCAAGAACCAGTTCCCCCGCCCCTAGTGCCTCAAGACGCAGACTCCGAGTACGAGGAGGAAGACCTGTCCCCAGCAACAAAACGCGTCCCTAAAAAGGCCCAACTACGACAACAACGGCGTTCAGACCACCCCACAAGCAAACAAAAACATCTCAACCCTCCACATCCATGGCCACTCCCAACCAGAACCCCACACACACGATACCAAATACTGAAAACCAAAAACCTCCCACAATTATAGTCCCTGACAAAACCCAAACCGTAAAGGTCCTCCACCTCCTACGAGACTCCCTGCCAGATGGAACTTATAAGCTGCAAACAACCAGGGACTGCTTCAAGCTGTTGTTCCAGCGTAAACAGGATGCCACACCAACCATGCAGCTCCTGAAGGATGCCGGAGTCTAAAACTAGTTTTATGCCCCGGAGCGACCAGCCTCTGCGATGCGTCGTGAAACGTCTTCCTGTCCACTTGGAGGAAGAATACATCAAAGAGGACCTGGAGCTGAAGGGGTACACCGGCGTCCAGGTGCGTCAACTGATTTCCTGCGGCAGGCCTCTGCCAATATTCCATGTGAGTGTAGCCAGGACCACCGCTAATCAAAAAATACTACAGGAACGAGAGGTGCGTAATATAATGGTCACCGTGGAGGTCCTCAAAACTAATAACAACATCACCCAATGTTTCAACTGCCAACAGCTAGGGCACACATACAGAATGTGCAATATGACCTCCCGGTGTGTCCTCAACGTGGCCTCCAACGCCTAGCTGACTGCCCCCAAAAGGCAAAGCAGAGCGTTCAACCCCACTGCGCAAACTGTGGGGAAGCGCATCCTGTAGCTAAAGGGGGTGCGAGACGTTTAGAAACGAACGCCACCGCCGACAACTGGCAACCATAGCCAGGACGACTCCAAGTACACAGCTAGGTCACAGACCCATCCTGCACCCGGCCCCGGTCAACCCAAGCGTCTCCTTTGCAGGAGTCGCCGGAGGGCAAAAGGCATCCGTGCCACCACTAAATGGTCCTCCTCCACAACCTCAACCCCCACAGGCGTCCACTGGCGACCTGAGCTGACTAAGAGATATTTTAAATCTCTTCAATGATCTCAACCTCCCAGTCCTTTTAACAAAGCTGCAGCCCTTCCTGATCAAGTTTAGAAGCTGCAGCAGCACTATGGAGAAAATTGAAACCATTATTTGTCTCCTCTCAACCCTCTTAGAATAAATGGCCCATGTAAAGGGAGGTATAACTTCAACTCGCGCTCTCCTGTGGAATGCCGACGGCATCTACATGCAGCAACACGAACTTGAAAGCTATCTACGGCGTTACAAAATTGACGTCGCATTTATCTGCGAAACTAAATTAAAACAAGAGCACACCTTTAAGCTCCAAGGTTATCAAGTATTTCGGAACGACAGAATTGGCAGACAGGCGCGAGGGACTGCTATTTTGCTCAGAAACACAATTGCTCGCGTTCTGTTGCGTATTGGCAGCGTTAGAGTGCAAGGCTCTTAAAACCCATGTTAACAACCAAACGGCGATGCTGGTAGCACTTTATTGGCCCCCTAACTCTCACACAAGACCTCGGACAAATCCTCGCTTTAAAGGACCACGTTATAATTGCAGGAGATTTCTACGCTCGGCAGGGTGGTATTGTCGCCGAGCAAACGCGGCAGGAAACCTCCTAGTTGAAGTTATAACAGAAAATTACGATAAAAAGGTACATCTCCCCCCAGAACTCACTCTTTGGCACAGGTTAGGGCACTTTAACCCTGAGATTTTGGACTTCGTACTCTCAAAAAATGCGACACTTTCAAATAAATTCACTGTTTATCACAGCCTGGACTCCGACCATCTTCCCCTCCGAAGGAATGTCGCCTTGACGTGGCGGAGGGGCTCAGTGCCCGATCCAGACGGCCTACTAAGTGTCATTTTTGACCACTGGTAGGCAAGAGGTGAGGGGAAGCGAAGAGCATTCCAAAACGGGTAGATGAGGCTCGGTAGTCTTGGTCGACGACTCATCTAGGAGAAGAGGACTCCGAAATTAAACTCCCCCAGGGGGTCCTACTACGGTAAGTACGTTTTGTATATATATTTTCTTGTTGCTAGTATTTTTATTTTTCAGTAAAATTTATATCTGACTATTGCCATGAATCTCCTAAGGGTACTGATGACCTAGAAGTTGAGCGCCCTTAAACCAAACCAAACCAAAATCCGGCCATATTTCTGTGCATTTGGGCATACCGGATGCTATTACGGCCGGTACCCTTGGCCCTCGGAAGAGGGCCGACACCGACTGGGATAGCTTTACCATGGATATGCACAGAATGGCACAACCCAGGCTGTCATACTATAGGGAGGCAGACATAGATGTTGCCATTGAAAGTTTTACTGAATTGCTACGCATGGCCAAGAGAAATGCTACCACAATACCACCCAGTTTTTGCAAGTACACCGAGGTAGAGCAACTCATTGCACGGAGACGACGCTTGACAAGACTTTGGCGGTACATCCGTTAACCTGAATATAAACTGCTAGCAAAATGGTTACGCAACATCATTCGGCAACAAACTAAAATCAACAAAATTGAACAGTGGGAAAACAAAATGCTGAGTACCACCCATTCGGACTCTTCTTTGTGGAAATTATTAAAGGCCTTTAAGGTTTCCACTAGCGTCAAAGCCGCAACTGAGGCGCTGCACACTCTGCACTTCTCTGCAAAGGAAAAAGCCGAGGTCTTCGCTGGCTGTCTCCAAGACAGATTCACCGAAGATCCAGTGACTAACCGTGACCTAGAACGGGAGGTCCAGACATGGGTGCAAACCTGGGTGGCGCAGAATCAAGAGCACAGTTATCCCTTTAGCAAGAAATTTACAAGTTCATTTAAAACGGCCTAATGGGAAAGCTGCCGGTCCAGACAAAGTGACTAATGAGGAACTTAAGCATCTGCCAAGGAAAGCCCTGGTGCAACTAACAAAGATATTTAATGCCTGTTTGCAGCACAGCCACTTCCTCTCTACTTGGAAGCGAGCGAAAGTCATTATGCTCCCAAAGCAAGGGACAATCACCAGAGAGCCCCAAAATTACCACTCCATTAGTCTCTTGGTTACAATTGGTAAATTACTCGAAAAACTTATACTTTCAAATTTGCAATTTGGCTTTAGAAAAGGACATTACACTGAATTGCAGCTACTCGGGCTAACTGATGACATAACTGAGCAACATTGGCAAATGCGAATCGAAGCATCGCAAACATGCTAGGATACAAATGTTTTAGACGTGACACGACTCGCCGACTAACGGGCCCCCATGCAACCATGGTCCTAGGCCACAAACTCACTACTACAGAGGTCTATGTTTCGGGAACCATACAGGAGCTGCAACCTGACCGCACAGGAAAACAGCGGAAAACTGTGTATAGTGTAAATAGTAAAGTGAATTGTATGTAGGATTTGAAGCTTTCACGGCGAACGTTAGTGATAAGAGCTTCACGGGTGATCAGCCGTGTTAAACTTAAGAAGGTCGAGCTTTCGGCCATTATACTCTCCATGGCCATCTTGAGGACTAAAATGATGGAGAGAGAGGCTCCAGAGGCAGTTCGAGTCGAGTGGGGAAGCTTATTCCCCCACCCGAAGTGTCTTTACCGCAGTACCTAGCCGTTTTACGGCTTTACCTGCGCGATAGTATGGTGTTTTGGTCTACAGGGATTTAAACTCTGGGAATGTTTGGGATCAGGGGTATTTTAGGGACAAGATGGATGATGGTAGGGATTGGTCCATGAACGGGCACTGCCCATACATGCTGATTGGCTGGTTAGTCAATCAGGTGACGCGCTAATCTCCTCCTGGTTCTGGCCGTCAGTCACACACTGAGAGGTGATCTGAGTTAGGCGATTTACTCTGTTTTAAGTACAGGTATTCATTTTGCCTTTCCCATCTGCGAAAATTAGACCGTTGGACTTAAAATGTCCTTCGGCAATTTTTTAGATGGTAGTCGGCGAGGCTCTCTCTGGTCATATTGTCCCAGAGTATTCACCAGTGGATTAGGGTGGTTCTGGAGTTTGTTGTACATTGTTCGAGCGCGGGTTTTAATCACGTCGACAATGTACGGGATGCCGGAATGTTCGTGAAGGATGTGGGCAGGAAATCTCCAACCAGTTTCGTAGATCATCCTTAAGGCCTGATTCTGCAACGTCTGGAGTCTGATGAAGGTGGACTTTGCCACCACTCCGCAGATCTCGCATCCGTACAGGACTAGAGGCGGGATGATCGCACGATACAGCTGGAGTTTCAGGCGAATGGGCATGGTTTTGGAGCTGAGGATAGGATACAACTGCCGTAGGGCTGCGTGACCTTGTAGTACTTTGCCCCTGACGTGATGCCTATACGTTAGCCGCCGGTCCAACGTGACCCCGAGATACTTCGCCGTAGTGACCCAAGGGATCCGACGGCGCCGAAGCACGAGGTCCTGCTGGAGCCGGTTTGCCAGCGTGTTGGCCAGGAGAATCGCAGAGCTTTTCTCCGGGTTGATAGACATGCGCCAGTTGTCGCACCATCTACTGATGGTACAGAGGTGGGCTTGTACTTGACGGTAGCTGTAGCGCGGGTTCTAGTTTGCTGCGAAGATCATGAGATCGTCCGCATACTGACAGATGTGAGTGTTGGGGTGCGTGGGGAGATCGGCCATGTAAGCATTAAAGAGTGCCGGTGACAGTACACTGCCCTCGGGAACTCCTGCGCCAATGGGCCTTTCTCGGGAAAATGAACCCTCCACCTTCACTCGGAAGCTACGTTCCTGTAGGAAACTAGCCACCAAGTAAATATATGGAGGGAGGATTTCGTGCTGTATGAGTTTGTAGATAAGCCCTACGTGCCAGGTGGTAGAGAACGCCTTTTCCACGTCAAGCAACACTGCCACCGTTTTGGCCCTTTCCTGGTAAGCCAGGGAGGCCTTTTCGGCTACTCGCAGTAGTTGCTCGGTTGTGGAATGGTCAGAACGAAAACCGAACTGATGTTCCGGTAGGAAGCCTTTTTCCTCTAAAAGAGATCGAAGGCGGGTCAGGAACAGTTTCTCGAAAACTTTCGAGATAACTGGTAGGAGGCTGGTGGAACGGTAACTAGAAGGAAAGATCGGATTCTTGCCCGGCTTCAACACGCATACCACACGCGCCCTCTTCCAGTCTTCCGGAAAATGGCGCATGCTTAGGCACGCGTTGTAGATCCGAGTCAAGTGCATCACGGCTCTAATGGGAAGGTGCTGGAGCATTTCCGCTGTTACGCGGTCCTGCCCAGGGGCTTTTCTAGGTTTCAGATGTTGGATGGTGTTAGTTACCTCGCGAGGGGTAACTATCGGGATGTGGAAATCCTCGTGGCCCGCAGGTCCAACTTCTAAGAAGTCTTCTACTGCTTGCTCCACGAGGCCAGTATGATCGTCGTTCTGAGGGTCGACTCTAGGCTGGAATTGAGTTTCCAAATAGTCTGCTAGCGCCTCTGCTTTTTCCCTCGGTTCAAAGACAAGTCTTCCCCGAGGGCTATGCACAGGGTGCTGGTGTACAGTTTTATCTTTCCTCAAGCCTCGGACGATGCGCCATGGTTTCCTCTCCTGGAGGTTTACATGTCGCAACGTGTTTTCCCAAGCTGCTTGCCTATGCTTTCTTAGGAGTCGTCTCACCAGGGATTTGAACCTCTGGTGTATTACTCCTATCCTAGGGTGACGGAATCTCTGCCATAGCCTTCTAACAGCATTTTTCGCTTGAATGAGGCGTTTCAGTGGAACAGGGATAGCTGTAGGGTTTGGTGCGTCGGTAGGAATGCGGTGCGTATGAGCCCGCACCGCATTTAGGACAGAGGTTGAGAACCCCGTGGCTGCCTCCTCGAGAGCCTCTATCGAGTCTATTCGAGGACATGCTTCCACGGAGTTGTGGAGGGCTAGGACGGCTGCATGCCAGTCTACTTCCTCAACCCAATCAGGCACTCCCAGCGCAGTTAGATTAACGTCTGAGTCGACCACAACAGGGTTGTGATCAGAATCCAGAGCGTTAATCACCGAGAGATCCAGGTGAAATGGAATGTTCTTTGTGACAATGAAGTCTATGACATCCGCGGCGCCGCGTGCCGGGTAGTATGTTGGACCTCTCGGCCCGTGTGCATGCAGGGCGGGGTTCCCGCTAATCAGACGGTACAATCCCCGACCCTTCACGTTCTGGGTGCGGCTGTGCCAGCTTGGGTGTTTGGCGTTGAAGTCGCCTGCGATACAGACTCTTTGGTGTAGGTTTAGGAGTGCCGTGATGTCCGCTTCATAGAAGCGCCCATCCGGAGGATCATATACCGCTACAAGTACCACGTCGCATCCGCCTAAGTAAAGTCTTATGGCGGTTGCCTCTAGGTGTTGTAGTGGAGGAATGGTAACGGGAATATGTGTGAGATGGTTCTTTATGAAAATGGCAGTACCACCGCCCTGTCGGCCGACCCGATCAGACCGATGGGCGACGTAACTTGGCAGACTGAACTGTACACCGGCGTGCAAGTGTGTTTCACAGACCATAAGGATATCAATCCCATGGCTGTCTACAAACTCTAACAGGCCAGGTCTCTGCTCTCTGACTCCATTTGCGTTCCTAAACGCAGCTCTAAATGATCGCACATTTCTATGCGCCATTTAAGAGCTTGTGGAGTCAGCGTAGAGTTCCTTGGCCGTTTGAAGCATTATAAGATGCTTCTTCACAGCCGATAGTTCTGGGTTGAGGATTTGCTCCTTGCAGCGCCGTAGAATGGGGAGGGAACGTTGTACAAGGTCCGCAAACCAAGTTGCCAGTTCAATAAACTCCGCCATGTCCTCTGAGCCGAAGGCGTCTCCCAAGACCTGTGACTGACTGCTTATTCGTGGTTTTCGTGGTGTTGTGTGGGTTCTACTTATAGAGCCAGTCTGTGATGACGGGCCTGCGCTGATTGGCTGCGCTGTTGCTGTTGCCTGGTTGACTGTAGCAGCTGTTGCCTGGTTGGCTGTAGCGGCTGGTGCCTGATTGGCTGGAGCAGTTGGTGGGGAAAGTTGGGCAACACTTTTGTTACCTGCCTCCACCGTGGCTTTTTCTGGCCCTGCACTTTCAGCCACATGAGCCTTTCTTCCCTTCCTCCTCCTTTTAGGAGGACGTTTGTCCTTTGGGGCAACACTGGGGGGTGGCACTGGATGTTCTGTGCCCGCCTTTGGAGTGACACTTGGGACTGGCGTTGTCTTTTGACTGACAACCTGGTTTTGTGGGGATGCTTCTGCACTCTCGGCCTGTACTAGGGCACTTACGTGCCCCGACATTGCCTGTGCAAAAGACACCCCCTGTCGGATCTCTGGTACTTTGCCTTGTCTTCCTTGCATAATTGCAAGTCGTTTCGGGCAACCGCGATAGATGCCTATGTGGCTCCCGTCACAGTTGGCACACTTTTTATTTTCTTCTGGTGTCAGGCAATCCTTCACCAGGTGTTCTCCTGCACAGCGAAGGCACCTGAGTTGCCTCTCACAAGCATGGCTCGAGTGGTGAAAGCCCAAGCATTTGTAGCATTGGGCTGGTCCCTCCCTGCTGTGGTAGGGCTCGATGGTGACCTTCGTGTTGTACAGGTGGGTCACCTGATCGATTTTTGGGGTTTGCTCCCCCTGTTTTTCAACTACCACTAAAAATAGTGGTAGGGGTACCTTGGTGGGTTTACCCTGTTTTTCCTTTGTGGTGGTTAGTTGCACCACGGACCTCGGCTTGATTCCGTGTTCGTCCTGTAGGCCTTCACGGATATCCTGGGGGTCTGTCTCCGAATCAAGACCCCTGACCACTCTGCGAACCACGTGGGGACGCTGAAGTGAGTAAGTGTGGAATTTAATTCCACACTCCTTCAGCACCCCCTTCGCGGCCGTGTGGTCGTCAGAGGTGGTGGTTCTGATGACAACCCGCCCTGGATGCCGGGTTGCCTGGAAAGCGGCCTTTAACCGTCGTCTCAGTTCCTTCATAACCTTTATGTGGTTCGGGAACGGATCGGACACAATCGGAGGGATTCTACCCTCCTTTTGTGGGGCCTGGTTTGGGGCGAGCGCTGCAGTTGCAGATGATGATGAAGGGGGAGTCCCTTCCGGCTTTGAACCGGAAGATCTCCTCCCACGGCTCAGCACTACAACGAAGCCGTCGTCATCCGGCGTTGTTGGTGCTGGAACAGGGGTCATAGGTACTGGTGGTGGTGTGACAGGGACTGCTGTCCCTTGATTCACAAGACCAATAGCCTTTTTGGCCTTCGGCCTGTTCTTGGCCCTGAGGAGCGTCTTGGCTTTCGCCTTGACGATGTTCACCCTTGGACCATGGGAAGGGTTCTGGGTAGGGGTACCTATCGCGTCAGGTCTTACCTTGGCGTTGGTACTCGGCATGTCTTTCGTCATTGCAGGTGCCATCCGGCATCCCACAGAGGGTTTAACGCCTTGCGACGCGCCTATGGGGGTTCCAGTGAACCCCGGGTCCAGGCTAGAGCCTGGTCCCTTGGCTGCAACCATGTGGGCCTGCGGTTTCGTATGACCGTCGGTCGGTGCCGAGTCGGCTCTGGAGTTCTCCATGGCTGGGTGGTGCTGGTTTGAAATAGCTCGGCGAGCTATTTCTAGTAAGGAGGCAAGTAGAGGGCTGGTGCCCACTTCCTCCTCCGCTCCGGATCCCCTCCGGGAAAGATGGTCTTTCTTCTTCTCCAATTTGGAGTGCCCTAAAATCTGCTATCAGATCTCTTATAGGACACTCCGCGACGAACTAGCGGCGCCCGGCCTGGCTATTACACTGTATGTAGTTGGCGCGGTGCGTAGTAGCTCCTCGCTGGCGAGAGGTCTCACAGTTGGCTTCCCCGTTCTTCCAGTGTCCAGTAGATTTGAGGTGCAGACGATGCGAGTTCCAATCACCGAATGTGATGAATGGCCAACCAATGCGCGGGTGATGGTTTCTGATTGGGCCTGCTGTAGGCTCGGCTGCAGTGTTTTCCCGCGGGTACGAAATTTGTGCAGTGTTTCTGATGGCTATAGTCCACGCGGAGGCGGGCAGCGAGATGGGGAAGAAGAAGCATCGAAGAAAATCGCCGACTTCGCCGGTTTCTGGAGCCATATCGGCCCCAAAACCAGATAATACCAACGCCGACAAGAACGCCGAGACATGCAAAAAGAGCGCCGAGAAAGCCAACGCAGCTTCTACAGTTCCGGCCGGTCCCGCACCGAGCGCTGCTAGCGCTCCTACTGGGCCACACACCACACCGCAGCAAGCCAGCCTGCCAGTCGAGCGGCTACTGTCGCCACGGCAAGAGGCCGACTCTCTGGGAGAGGCAGTGGCAGGGCCAATCCCGGAGTTTCCGGCAGGACCAGCGCCGGCCACCGACCACCTTCCTCGAAGAAAATCGCCGACTTCGCCGGTTTCTGGAGCCATATCGGCCCCGAAACCAGATAATACCAAAGCCGACAAGAACGCCGAGACAGCCAACGCAGCTTCACGCGTCAAGAGCGCAGAGACAGCCAACGCAGCTTCACGCGTCAAGAGCGCCGAGACAGCCAACGCAGCGTCTGCAGTTCCGTCCGCGCCCGCACCGAGCGCCACTAGCGCTCCCACTGGGCCACACGCCACACCGCAGCCAGCCAGCCTGCCAGTCGAGCGGCCACCGTCGCTACGGCAGGAGGCCGACTCTCTGGGAGAGGCAGTGGCAGGGCCAATCCCGGAGTCTCCGGCAGTACCAGCGCCGGCTACCGACCACCTTCCTCCGCCGCCGACTGCTCACGTAGGACCCCCTACAGGGACCTGCGTCGTTATCCGGGGAGTGCCACGGGACATCTCTGCAAAACACGTGCTATTCGCAGCACAACAGAAGTGGCCGTCAGTATTCCGAGCCACTCGCATCATCACCTCCCACGGACAGACTGACCTCATCCGACTTCTCTTCAGCAACAACAGTGACCGCGAAGCCGCACTGAGGGCAGGCTTGCTCTTTCTTGGGCGGCGCCTACTAGCAGAACCCTGCCGAGCAACCAGACAGGTACCATGTCGCCGTTGCTGCCGTTATGGGCACGTCGCCACCGCTTGCAGCGCCGCACCACGCTGTCATTACTGTGGGGCCTCATGCCTCACTCAACAATGCACCAGCCACGATCTTCGCCGACGCCGCCGGTACTGCGCCACCTGCAGCGGCCACGGCCACTACACAGGTCAAGCGCAGTGCCCACTATACCCGAGGCAACACAGACAGCCAACACCTACCAACGCCGCTACAGAGCCACAACAGGCCTCAACACCAATCCTCGCCGCCGCACCCACTTCTCATGGCACATCTTACGCCGCAGCAGCAGCACCGCACGCTGAACTGCGCAGCATCGAGGCCCAGGAACTACAGGCTCTGGTCACTGGCCTCGACAACCGTCTTCGCAACATCGAGGATGCGTGCAACCAGCTCACCAGCGCCGTCTCTTCATTAACTTCGGCGATTGCCACCCTGACACAACAAGTCACCACAACTGAGCTGCAAGAAGCACGAGATATCGCCGCCGAGAGCGTCCCTGCTCTCACTCAGTCAATTTCATCACTAAACTTCAATATCAAAAAGCAGATACGGACCAGCCGCAAGCGCTACGGAGCGATTGCCCGCCAATTAACACATCACACAACAGGATTTAACGCCGCAGCCAAACTACTTCACCAACTGCGTGCTGCAATCATTGAACTGGACAACAGTGAAGTTCTCGACTCCATACAGCGCAAGCTGTATCGGATAGAGAACACCATTCCCGTACATGCCACATCAGACGCTGCAACACAATACCGTAACGCAGATACAGTTGAGTCACTGACTCCAGAGCAACTACAACGTTACCACCAGTACGGCTACAGCCATCACCTGGACTCCGAACCATGTACTTACCTTTGCGAGGTAGCACTATGCCCCGCCCAGGGAGTAAGTTTCCTCTCCCCTACGCGGAGTGGTCGACTTGCTATATAGGAGATAAGACATAGGCACATCTCCCCTCTACCAGAATATGAGAATCACGAGAATAACAGGAAATAAAGAACCCACTCTAACTTCCCAACCACATTTACCTTCTACTTTCCCATGTGTCTTGGCCAGGGCCCTAGGTCATGGTCATGACCTGGACATACCATTACCTGCTCCCGCCAATGCCAAGACTAACGGAGGTGCTTATTGCGGGACTCCTTCACTCCCACCCTATACTTACTTCCCTAGTATTAAGTTTTTAGTTGCTAAGTTTTCCCCTTCCCTGCTCCCATCCCGGCGAGATAAGCCAACTCTTTTTCCCTTTCAACTCTCTTGCTGTCTCCCCTTTCAAAAAAAAAAAAAAAAAATCCACGCGGAACTTAGTTTGAGTCCGCCCTCTCTGTTGAAATTGTGGGGGTGTAATTTGATGTGGATGGCCTCCTTGATGAGCCTGTCCCAGTAATTTTCTGCGTGTTCTAGTATTTTTGTGTCTTGGAAATTTATTTTGTGGACCTGTTCTATGCAGTGTTGGGCTACTGCTTATTTTTCGGGCTGGAGAAGTCTGATGCTCCGTTGATGTTCTTTGCATCTTTCCTCTATCGTGCGTCCTGTTTGACCCACATACACCTTACCACACTCGCACGGAATCCTGTATATTCCCGGGACCTTAAGCCCAAGTGGGTCTTTCACCGGCCTGAGGAGTTGTCGGATCTTCTTAGGGGGTGTGAAGAAGGTTTTGATATTATGTCTCGCGAGTATACGGGAAACCTTGTTGGAGACAGAGCCGTAGAAAGGTATGTAGGCCTTCTCTTGAGGGCTATCCTTCCCTTGCGTGAGCAGTAGCAGGTTCTTCCTGCTGCGTTCTACTTTCCTACGGGTCTCATTGATGTCCTGGTTGCTATACCCATTCTTGCGTAGGGTATCCTGTAAGTATTGAAGTTCTAGGTGTATGTGGTCCTTGTCTGCTATGTCAAACGCTCGGTGAAACAGAGTGGAAATGATTGTTTTCTTCTGAGAGGGATGATGGTGGCTGGAGGCATCCAAGTATCTGTTGGTGTGTGTGGGCTTCCAGTAGACCGTGTGTCCCAGATCGCGTGGACTATAGCCATCAGAAACACTGCACAAATTTCGTACCCGCGGGAAAACACTGCAGCCGAGCCTACAGCAGGCCCAATCAGAAACCATCACCCGCGCATTGGTTCGGACAACACAACCTAACCATAGTATATATTTGGAAACTGAGGAGAATTCTCCATCTTCTTCGACATCGATCCTGCTCCCGGAGGGGTGCGTGCTGGTACATAGCGGAGCCAGGTAACTATACCCCTTCCTTTCATCACCATTCCCGACTCAGACAAACTGACTGACGGACCACGTGACTACGGGCTTGCAAGGCTGCAGCCAAAGGTGAGGACCCCTGGTCCAACACCTCAAGCCGTAATGGCTTGCCCAGGCGCCTCCTCCTCTAAGGAGGGGGTCCGGTCCTCTGCAACCAGCCGGAGGGCAACCGTGCTGACCGACGGACCAACAACATCATCGTCATGCATCTCTGTCCCCGAGGCGGTACCACCTGCGCGTAAAAAGCGCAAGTGTTCTGCCCCGCGACAGGTCATAGATAGTGAGTCACCACCACTGGTTTCCTATCATCCTTTCTCTCCCTCTGACTCAGAGGCAGACATGGAAACTGACACCGAGGGCTTCACTGAGGTGAAGGGACGCCGGAGCAGGCGTAACTCCACGGGCTCTCAGCAGCAACAACCACAGGGTACAACCCAACCCCCAACCAACCCCCGCCAATAGTAGCGGATGCTTTCAAGGAGCATACAAAAACCATGCGGCTCCTAGCTTCGCGCCTGAAAAGACGCTTTGAGGCAATAAGGAGGCCACGGAAAGTTAACATCAAGACCTCCTCACTTGAGGATTTTGAGGCAGCCAAGGCTGTACTTCGGGAATTAAAAATCCCGTTTTACAGTTATTCGCCCACACGTCCTTACGTGGAAAGGCGAATAATCAGAGGCCTTGCCTCCGACTGCTCTACCGAGGAAGTCAGGCTGGCACTCCTCGAAGAACATGACATTACAGCAACAGTGGCCCAGTTGAAGAAGACTATCGTCTCCGACAGTGGACCTGAAAAGGTGCCCATGCCACTGTTTCTGGTCGTGGTGGACAAAGTGCGCGACCAACAAGTTCAGCCCATTGACACTGTGCGTCACCTAATCTACACTGCCGTAAAGGTGGAACGCTTTTACGGCAAGGAGGGTCCCGTGCAGTGTCGCAGTTGCCTGGGATTTCACCATTCCAGCATGGCATGTGAGCGCCCGCTTGCATGTCTGCGATGTGGTGGAACCCACAGAGTGCAGGACTGCCCTAAGCCGGATACGGACAGGGAATGTGTCAACTGCAAAGGCGCGCACTGCAGTGTCTACAAAGGATGCGCGACGCGTCTGAAAATCATAGATAGCCGTCGCAAGGGACGTGCGGAAGCGGCAGAGGTCCGCCCCGGCGTTTCCTTCTGTCACGACTTTAATAGGGCAGAAAAGACACTGGCCCAGGCAATAGTACCTGCCCCTGCCACGACTGAAGTCTCGGCACCACCTCCAGGCCATACAGAGGAGTCTGTTGTGGCCAATGCTCCTCCTAAACCTAAGCGGCGAAGGAAACACAAGAGCAAGCGTCAAGCCGCGGAGAGAGCAAGCACAGCTCTTCAACAGCCTCCCAAGGCGCCGGCAGAGCAGTCCACTGAGGCAGCTCTGGCACCAAGGGATACTGCTGTTACAGCCGGCCCACAGGTGGCACCTGTGGTCCCCACTGTACCCGTGACCCCCCCTGCATTAGGGGGAACGCTCTCGCAGGCGGACCTGGAGGAATTTCAGGACCTAACCCTGTGGTTCAACAACATAATTAACCGAATCTTGCCTGCACTTCGTAAATTCAAGCTGCAATACGAAAGCCCTAACCTGAGCCCCATGCAGAAGCATGCCCTACTGGTCCAAACCCTGGTCCAGCTGTTCCCTAACTCAGCCAAGTAATGGCCTCCAGACTTGTCCGGAGACCATTCAGGGCTGCGTTCTGGAACGCAAATGGCATAAGGGGCTATTACCCAAGCCTCGTTGAGTTTGTGCAGTCGTATGGAATTGACATTCTGATGGCCTGCGAAACCCACTTGGATGCTGCAACCAACTTCTCGCTGCCGAGTTACGTCACCCATCGGTCTGATCGGGTCGGCCGACCGGGGGGCGGTACAGCCATTTTCATCAAGAACCACATCACTCACACATCCTTCCCTATCCCACCACTACAACACGTGGAGGCCTGTGCCATTAGGCTTGCCATTGGCAGGGTGGACACGGTGTTGGTAGTGGCATACGACCCTCCTGATAACCGCTTCTACGAAGCTGATATTAACACCCTCCTGAACCTGCATCCTGCGGTTTGCATCGTCGGCGACCTCAACGCTAAGCATGCACATTGGCATAGCCGCGCTACCAATGCCAAGGGGCGAGGGCTCTACCGCCTGATCAGCGGTAACCCAAGCATTCTTGCGCATGGACCGAGAGGACCTACGTTCCATCCGGCCCGAGGGAGGCCAGATGTGCTCGATATCATGGTCACCAAAAACATCCCTTTTCATCTAGACCTCTCAGCGGTCAATGAATTGGACTCCGACCATGACCCTGTCTTGGTGGATTCCAACATTGACCTGCCAGTTCTGGTCACTCCAGACTGGACATACGAGGTCGACTGGGATGCAGCCATCCATGAACTCAACCAGTCTGTGGACCCGCGTCCGCGTGTCGATTCTATCGATACACTGGAGGCGGCAGCCACGGCATTCTCCCAACACATCCGGGATGTAGTGCGTGCCCACACGCACCGCATTCCATCCGACATACCTAAACCTCGCACCATTCCCATCGAACTCAGACAGTTGCTCAAAGCCAAAGCAACTGTCCGAAGGCTCTGGCAGCGTTTCCGCCATCCCAGGATACAGGCCGTCTACCAGCGGTTCAAGTCCCTGTCACGACGCCTGCTGCGTTTACACCGCAAAACAGCCTGGGAAAACACGATGGCAAACGTAGACCTCTCTGAGAAACAACCATGGCGGATAATTAGGTCCCTTAGAAAGGACAAAAACGCACATCAGCATCCTCTACATGGCACTCGCGGGAGACTCTCTTTTGAGCCCCAAGAGAAAGCCACGGCTTTCGCAGACCATCTAGAGTCCCAATTCGAACCCCGGGAAGATGTCCAGGACGAAGACTTTACTGAACTCGTGGAGGCGACGGTAGATTACCTCTATGAGGCACCTCCGCCGCCACGCGCAGAGATCCAAATCCCCTTAGTCACCCCAAGACAGGTGGCTTCTGAAATCAGAAGATTAAAAACCTGGCAAATCCCCTGGGCATGATGGCGTCACGGCGCCCATGCTCCAGCACCTTCCCCGAAAGGCCGTAGTCCACCTGACGAGGATTTATAATGCATGTCTGCAGCTTCGTCACTTTCCTACTTGTTGGAAGGAGGCGAGGGTGGTCTGCATTTTGAAGCCCGGCAAGGACCCGGTTTTCCCTTCCAATTACCGTTCCATAAGCCTATTACCCATCGTTTCAAAAATCTTTGAACGATTATTCCTATCCCGCCTCACTCCTCTCTTCGAGGAAAGGCAACTTATCCCGGATCATCAGTTCGGTTTCCGTCATGGACATTCCACTACACTACAGCTGCTGCGGCTGGTTGAGAAGGTTGCCCTGGGTTTCCAGGAAAACTTCAAAACAGTCGCGGTGCTTCTGGATGTAGAAAAAGCCTTTGCAACCACATGGCACCAGGGGTTACTGTATAAACTCAGAGAGGCTGAAATCCCTCCCCCCTACCTCACCCTGATTGGTAGCTTCCTTCGGGATCGCTCTTTTCGGGTGCGGGTGGAGGGGAAGTTGTCCTCGGTCAGACCCATAGCGGCTGGAGTTCCGGAGGGTAGCGTGCTATCGCCGTTGCTCTTTGCTGCCTACATGTCTGGCCTACCCGTGGAACCGCATACTGTTACGTGCCAGTATGCTGACGATGTCCTCATAATGGCACAGAACAAAAATGTTCGGTACTGCTTCCCTCCACTTCAGCGACAGCTCGACGCTATCGGCAGGTGGAGTGAACAGTGGAGAATGGCCATTAGCCCGCAAAAGAGCCAGGCTCTACTACTGGGCAAAGTTCGAAACTGGCGGCCGGGCGTATCCCTGGCAATGCGGCGGAGAAGAATCCCTTGGGTTAACTCTGCCAAATACCTGGGGGTACTACTTGACCGTGGTCTAACCTTCACTCCACATGTCAGAACAAAGGTCGGTCAGGGACATGGCGCCCTGAGACAGCTATATCCCATACTCCAATCAACCATGCCCACATACCTGAAACTACGCTTGTACCGTGCGATCGTCCCGCCCCTGATCCTGTACGGGTGCGAGGTCTGGGGTACGGTGGCTCGTTGCACCGTCCGCAGGCTGCAGACCGTGCAGAACAGAGCGCTTAGGATGATCTACGGTACCGACCGTAGGTTTCCATCACACATCCTTCACACTCATTCCGGCATCCCATACATTGTGGACGTAGTGCGGGACAGGACTCGCACAATGTATGACAAACTCATACCTCACCCAAACCAGCTGGTGAACAGCCTGGGGCAATATGACCATCGCCTCCCTAGGCGGAGACAGAGCTACCGTCTACCCAAGGACGCCCTTGGCTGGTAGGTACCGCTTTGCCTTCATCATCCTCCACACCTATCACCTATTCCCCTCGGTTTCCTGTCACTGGCACTGCATTGCTCGTCGGCCATAGCTGACGAAGTAATCAGTAGGGAAATGGTCGCTTGGATGGCTAGACATCCAAGATCCGACAGATTCCGCCGCCGGTGACAATACAGGAACCCACCCTGCACCATCAGACATTACAAAGACAAAAAAGCCTGCTACATATACCAACCTATACCACCACACGGGTAAATCCGTATTTAAACGGATAGGTACCGTGGCCACCTTACCATCCGCCTGGGTTAACCCAGACGACTAGTACTCACTCCACTCACTCCTGGAATTCTCCATCATCAACCAGTCTACGAGCTACTCCGAGCTGGCCGGTCCGTTCTCCTGAGGTACGGACTTTGGCTACCTTGTTCCAGGCACACTGTTCCCCCACGAGGACCAGCTTCTGCCAGAGCTTCGATATATGAGCAAGCAATACCAGACTAACAGTCAACCTAGCTGCTTCTGCAAGAACAGTAACGGTAAGCCAACAAGGCCGCAGCCAACGCCTTAGGGCGGTTTTTAGGCGCATCCACTGGGTGTCTGGTCCTCTGTTGGCTACGCTTCTCAGCAACCGCTACTGCAGGTAAGAGGACAGTCAGTCGACCCTGTACGCACTGCACCTCAGGGTGCAGAGCAGCATGCCTACCTCTAAAGGCTCCCAACCCCACCCCAACCCTCCCGTGCACAGGCCAATGCCTGTTCTGCAGGATCCACCCATGCCCAGTACTTCTGGCGCACCCACTTCCCCTCACGTGAGCCCAGCTCCGGAGGGATCCAACCGGCGTCGCCGTAAACGCCAACAGGGCGGAAAAGGCCACGCCAAACGTCTGGCACTAGATGATCAACCCCCTAACGCAGGCGCTTCTCGCGAAAATTCCCTGCGGATAGGCACTATCTCAGAGTCTGACTCTGACCACTCCCGCGCGTATTCAGACGCGGAGTACTACAACGATGGGACTATGGTCTCGTCAGCACCGTCCAGGATGGACGAGGATGAGGCTTCCTCCTCAAACATCTCGACAGAGGTGGACGAGGCAGAATTTCGTGAGGTGGTCAACCGGCGGAAAAGACGCCAACAGGCCACCAAAAATATTCCTACTAATGGACCAGCTCCACAGATTAGCCAACAAGGAAGACGGCATATCCCACCAGTGATAGTGGACGACTTCAAGGGCATGGTAGGCTTCCTGAAGGAAGTCATGCCTACGCTCTCGTCGGCGTGCCCTGTCACAAGGAGGAAGAGCCGGTATGTCTTTCAGGCAAAAACCGTGGAAGACTATCACCTTCTCCTGAGCTCTTTGGACAGGAAAAAGCTCCCATACTTCACCTTCGGCCTCGATAAATCTCGGGACGTCCGAAGAATCATCAGAGACCTTCCGGTGGATACGCCCGTGGGCGAGATCGAGGAGGACCTTCTTCGCCAAGGCATCACCCCTAGGCTAGTGAGGCAACTCACAAAGCCGGGTGAGAGTGGCGAGCCCAAGAGACCAATCCCCCTTTTCTTGGTGGTGGTGGACAGGGCGAGTAACCCGGAGATGAAAATCGACGGGGTCTCGTCCATTTGCTACCTCCGGGTGAAGGTGGAGGCAGTGAGGAGCTCTTTTGGGCCCCCTCAGTGCTACAGGTGTCTTGGGTTCAGTCACTCAAGCCACTTTTGCCACCGCAATCTCAGGTGCCTACGCTGCGGCGAAGCGCACATGAAGGATTCCTGCCCTCGTACGACCACGGACGAACCCACTTGCGCAAATTGCAAGGGAAAGCACGTGGCTTGTTGCGGTGGGTGCCCCACGCGGAAGCGTGTTATCGCCTCTAGGCGACCCCAACCTGCGCAGGGGACTTCGGCCCCCTCTAGCGCCCAAGGTCAGCAACAGGCACCTTCACCGACCGCCCCCTCTAGGGGGACATACTCCCAGCGCATGTCGGTGGCTCAGAGGACATCCCGAGATCTACCTTCACAACAGCCCCAACTTACACAACACCAGCCCCAGGCAAACCAACCCATCCAGGCGACCCCCCTCCCCAGGAGGCGGAGGACCCGGGAGCCCAGAACCGCACCCCGAACGGCCGAGGAGAGTGGCCCGACCACTCCTCAAAGCCCTCAGGGGGAGATCAGGGCTGAGGTGTCTCCACCAGCTCCAATCCCACCCACAACCATCATATCCACAACCACCACACCCTCAACCCCTGGCTTCCAGCTCGCGGACCTGCTCGAGTGGGTGCAGCAAGTTCTGCAATCCCATGGGCAACAGATCTGCGAGCTCCTCGCCAGATTCTTCTCCAGCGACATTGCAGGAAAGACGCTGATCGCCATGGAGGGGCTTGCCCTCCTGACATCTCTCCTCACACGCGCCCGAAATGGCGGGTCAAACTAGGTCTTGTGCCTCTTTTCGGCTCGCGTTCTGGAACGCGTGTGGACTGAGTAACCAGGCGGGTGAGCTGTCCCACTTTGCCCGTACCTATGCCCTTGACGCCATCCTAGTCGGCGAAACACATCTCCGTCCAAATGACCGTTTCCGCATTCCGGGCTACGTCTGCCATAGAACAGATCGTCAAGGCCGTCCTGGTGGCGGAACGGCGGTGTTCGTTAGGCAGAACGTGGTCCACCGTCCAGTCCAACTCCCACCTCTTCAAACCCTAGAGGCCACGGCTATCACCATGGAACTCGACGGTACTGAAGTCATGATAGTCTCTGTGTATCACCCTCCACGCAGGCAGTTCGTGCCCAACGACTACCTCTCCATCCTGGCCCTGTGTCCTAATGCCATCCTGGCCGGCGACTTCAATGCCAAGCACCAGCGCTGGCACTGTGGCCGACGGGCAGATGCTCGAGGCAATGCGATCATCCGACTCATTGACGCGGACCCCGAACTTCGTGTTGAGGGTCCGTGGCAACCCACGCATCACCCGCTAGGTCGAGGACTGCCTTCAGTCATCGACTTCGCGATCATCAAACACCTACCATTTCACCTCACCCTCACATCATTAAACGCCCTCCAGTCAGATCACAATCCGGTGTTGACTGAAATCAACACTAGGATTGCGAGTCATGATTGCTCGAGATCAACCCGAGAAACGGACTGGGAGGGTGTGCGCAATTGCCTTCGCACCTCCATCCCACCCAACCCAAGAATCACAGACATCCCTACCCTCGAGGCGGCAGTCTCGTCCTTCACATCCATAGTGACACGAACTGCCCTCAACCTAACAGTCCAAGCTCCAGCACCCCTTCACCCGGATGTCCTTCCACTGGACATCATCCTTCTCATCCGACGCTCCTGGGCGGCACGGAGACTATACCAGAGGCACCGCACACCCCACAACAGAGCCCTGTTACGGCGCTTGCGCCGACTGGTCAGCGCCCGCCTACGCGAGCACCGAGTGCAAGCATGGGAGGACAAGATGGCCAGCCTGGGCACTGAGTCGGGGGACGTGTGGCGGATAGCAAAAAGCCTCCGCAACCGTCGAGGCCAATATACCTCCCCTCTCCAAGGCACCCGAGGCCTGGCCTATGAACCCAGTGCCAAAGCCAATGTTTTCGCCAACTACCTGGAACGTACCATGTGTCCTAGAGAAGACCCCCAGGACTACCACCATTCGGAACGTGTCCGCCGGGATGTACGTCGATTTTTTCGACGCCCCCCGGAGGACGCGGTCCGACTCCCGGTAATACGCCCAAGCGAACTCCAGGGCGCACTCCAGCGTCTCAAACCCAAAAAGGCGGCGGGACCTGACGGGCTTACACCCCTCATGCTTCGCCACCTTCCCTTCAACGCCGTGCTTTATCTGACCAGGGTGTTCAACATGTGCCTCGCCCTGGGTCACTTCCCACGAGAGTGGAGAGAGGCCCGGGTGATCTGCATCTTGAAGCCCGGGAAAGACCCGGTACTCCCATCCAACTACCGATCCATTAGCCTCCTCTCCACCCTCTCGAAAGTTTTCGAGAGGATGATTTTAAACCGCTTGTCCCCCTTGCTGGGGGACATTCAAGCCATCCCCGAACATCAGTTCGGGTTCCGTCCTGGGCACTCTACGCCTCAGCAGCTGCTGCGGGTGGTGGAGGCTGCCGCCCTGGGTTTCCAGGAACGTGCCTTCACTGCTGCGGTATCACTGGACGTGGAGAAAGCCTTCTCGACGACCTGGCATGCAGGGCTCCTCTACAAGCTAATCCACCTGGGGCTACCCACACAACTCATCCACATACTACACTGTTTCCTCCGTCATCGGACTTTTAAAGTCACAGTCGCGGGGCGAACCTCCACAATCAGGCCAGTCAGAGGCGGAGTCCCCGAAGGCTCTGTTCTGTCCCCCACCCTATTTAGTGTTTACATGGCAGACTTCCCCACAGAACCACAGGTCAGTATAGCTCAGTACGCCGATGACGTATTGCTATACTGCACCAACCGACACCTCAGAGCCTTCAATCCCATACAGCGACACCTCCGCCAAACTCAACAGTGGTGTCGGCGCTGGCGAATGTCCGTTAATCCGGACAAGAGCCACGCCATCCTCTTCACGAGGCGCCACATCCCCGCAGACTGCCCCACCTTTCACCTTCGAGGCCGAAGGATCGAGTGGACAAACTCCATCACATACCTAGGAGTCAAACTGGATAGGGGTCTGACTTTCCGCGGACACATCAGAGACCTCTCGGCGAGGACTCAGGGGGCTATTGCCTCCCTGTACCCCATGCTGAGGTCCGAGATGCCAGTCCGCCTAAAGCTACACCTCTTCCGGGCTCTTGTAGTCCCCCTCATGCTTTACGCTTGTGAAGTGTGGGGCATGGCTGCAGGTAGTTGGCTCCTATGGCTCCAGAGGGCTCAGAACAGAGGACTTCGGTCCATCTTCTCTGTCCCCTTACCCTTCCCAGTGAGACTACTTCACGAAGCCTCATCTCTTCCATACGTGGAGGATGAAATTAGGCGCCGGGCTGCTAAATTATACGCCAAATTGCCAAACCATCAAAGCGCCCTAGTTAGGTCTCTAGGGGACTATGATCCATCAACACGCCGCTTCAAGGCGTATAGGGTACCCCGCCTGGCTTGCGGACACGCCCCATAACCATGGAGAACATCCACCAGCAGCTAAAGCTGATCTCCAAAGATCCCCACAGAGAGTTGATCCTCTTCAAAATTTCTTCCCCATTCAAAATTCAAAATTCAAAATTCAAAACACCAATTTTAAAACATTTTTAAAAATCCTTTTTCTAATCGTCAGAATGCCAACATTGTTGCATCCTGCAGGACAGCTGTCAAGGGGCCTTAGTTCTCCCTTCTAACCCACAGCAACCTAAACCAAAAACAAGTCACCCTACATAACCCCTTACCCAAATTTCCTATCTGCGGTTAAGCCCTAACAGGGGTAGGCACGCAGCAAAAGTCGTCGGGCTGAAAAATCCTCAGCCTGCCAGTAGCACGTCGTCATTCTCCATCATGATCTTCGCTACTAACAAGAACCCGCGCTACAGTTACCGACAAGTACAAGCCCACCTCTGTGCCATCAATAGATGGTGCGAGAACTGGCGTATGTCTATTAACCCGGAGAAAAGCTCTGCGATTCTCCTGGCTAATACGATAGCCAACCGGCTCCCGCTGGACCTCGTGCTTCGGCGCCGTTGGATCCCCTGGGTCACTACGGCGAAGTATCTCGGGGTCACGCTGGACCGGCGGCTGACGTATAGACATCACGTCAGGGGCAAAGTACTGCAAGGCCACGCTGCCCTGCGGCAGTTGTACCCCATCCTCAGTTCCCAAACCATGCCCCTACGCCTGAAGCTTCAGCTGTATCGAGCGATCATCCCGCCTCTGGTCCTGTACGGATGCGAGATCTGGGGGGTGGTGGCTAGGTCCACCTTCATCAGACTCCAGACGTTGCAGAACCGGGCATTAAGGATGATCTATGATACAGGCCGAAGATTTCCTGCCCATATCCTACACGAACATTCCGGTATCCCGTACATTGTCGACGTGATCAAAACTCGCGCTCGAACAATGTACAATAAACTCCAGAACCACCCCAACCCTCTGGTGAATACCCTGGGCCAATACGACCAGAGACAGCCGCGCCGACTACCATCCAAAAGATTGCCGAAGGACATCTTAAGTCCGGCGATCTAATCTCAAGATGGGAAAGGCAAAAATGCAATCTGTACTCAAAACAGAGCGAATCACCAGTTCAGTTCACCTCTCAGCGAGTGACTGACGGCCAGAACCCTGGTAGGAATTAGCGCGTAAAATTCGCGCACAGCTCACTTGCGAACCAATCTCTGCCTACAATCCCTCCCGTTACTATAAAAACCCCTGTTCCAACAAATTCCCAGTGAAAACATCCCTGTAGTGACACCGTCAAAACCATCGCGCAGGTAAAGCCGTATGACGGCTAGGTACTGCGGTAAAGACACTCGACCGGGGGAACATTCACCTCACCTCCGTTCGACTCGAACTGGCGTCTGGCGTCTAAAAAAAAAGAAAAAAAAATTCTCCATCATCAGAGGGGCATGGGTGCCCCAGGATGGGTAGACATTCTAACTGGCACTCATATCCCTAGTCTATAGCAAGAGAGAGTAACCAATCATCACCATTGGCTGACACTGACAAAAATAGCTTGTACAAATTGACTACATCTTTCATACCTCACGGGTAAATCCATACTAAATGGATAGGTACCGTGGGCATACATCCCGCTCGGGTAAACCCGAGCGACCTGATTTGGCTCTTGGCTCTTATCTCTTCTCCATCATTTTAGTCCTGAAGATGGCCATGGAGAGTATAATGGCCGAAAGCTCGACCTTCTTAAGTTTAACATGGCTGATCACCCGTGAAGCTCTTATCACCAAGTGAATTGTATATAGTGCAGTAGGTCGTGAGCTGGGACGCATATTTTTGGTGTGCCCAGTGTAAGCATATATATATATATATATATATATATATATATATATATCTGTGTGTGTGTGTGTGTTTGTGTGTGTGTGTGTGTGTGTGTGTGTGTGTGTGTGTGTGTGACTACAAGGAAAAGCTGTTCTCGGTGACCTAAAGATGGTTACCATATGTTTTTTTTTTTTTTTTTTTTTTGATAATCCCAAAAACGGTAAATATTGATGATAATAATAAGTTAATGATAACTGTAGCCTGTAAGCCGGGCCTATTGCACCGGCACCAGGCAAAACATTCTCAATAATCTATGTAATCTGAATCTGAATCCTGGATTATATTATACATAATACGTTAGATAACGCTAATAAATTACACATATATGCATTAGATATAAAGTAGATGATAAGCAAACCTCATTATATACAAAGCCTAGGTATATATGTAAGCCTTACTATAATACATCTAGTATAGATCATGGATAATAACAATTTTAAAAAAATACAAAACAAAAAAGAAACTACTACTTTCAGGACAAACAAATGAAACCTTTGGGTGGATCACACTAAACTTCAAGGATGCTCATTCCAGTCACCCTTCACGTCCATCTATATCAATCACCAATTAACGATGCCATCTGGTGGACCAATAATTACACAGTAATGTCACTAACTACCAAACACGTCACCATTATATGTCGGTCTGGGTGGCTCAGTTGATTAGACGCTGGCTTACTGATCCCAAGGTCGCGGGTTCAAACCCAGCCCCCGCCGATGGTTTTTAAATGTGCTTAAAAACGACAGCTCCATGTCAGTAGATTTACTGGCATGTAAAAGAACTCCTGCGGGACAAAATTCCGGCACACCGTCGACGCTGATGTGATCCTGGCAATTGACAGCGTCGTTAAACAACAAAATAATAGTCACCATTATATTTGCAAAAGTTAAAGGCATATGGAGGCGGGCCGTACTGCAGACTCCAGCGAATGCTAAGCTTGCCCCTCCTACCAGCGCTGCCGAATGTGGTACGTTCTCTTGGGTATAGAACCTCTGCCGGTGCATGCACTATGCTTGGCAACAGCGCTCCGATTGAGCATTGGCCAGCGTTCACATGCCTTTAACTTTTGGGAGCTCCAGGGGGGCCTCTTCCCGCTTCCCGCGCAATCGCCCTTCCTAGAGCTGTCTGCTGATGACGTCACACGGGAGTCTCGCAGTACCGATATTCACACGTGCAGCTTACATTTTACGATATAATTCAAATCCCATCGTACTATCTAAGTATCTCTACTCTACTTTCCTTGTTTTCTGACATGAAATGTCAACGCAGGCGTTTTAATTGAACAAAACAAAGCTCTCATTGTGTTATATTTTGTAAAACAGAAATGAAAATTATCTGTAGATGGAAGGAACAACCGTGTGCCACATAATCGTGCAATTATTACTTTGTTAAGAGCTTTCAACACGCTTTTTCACTTTCTTTAGGATTAAGGTTATATTTGCAACGCAACCCTTATTAAAAGGCCTTTTAATAATGTAATAAACGAAAACAGAATGTGACACTGACATTCTTTCCCTATTAAGACAGTAGTTTATTGACTGAGCTGTTCTTCTAAGAATAGCTGTGTGGCCACTTTTTCAGCAATATGAAAATGCAGTGCAGAGGAAAATGAAATAAATAACACAATTACGAGAGCTATCATTTTTGAAAATACCAATATACTTGAAACGGGGAGAGAGAGGTGGGGGGGGGGGGAGAAGTTTTGTCTATCGCTTTCACCTATGAATCCTTTATAATGTATAATGAAATTTTATCTATGTTAACATGAATATACAGAAGGATAAGCCTTGGTAAGAATACTTTGCGCAAGAGTGAGCAAAGAAAATAATTGTATATAGCACATCAGATTTTTATCATGGAAATATATGCTGTGCATATTTTAATACATTAAACAACTATAAATAATTTTAGTTATACATATTGCGCGTTTTCATAGATGACCTCAGTGATCAAAACTAGAGAAAATCTTCTTTGAGATTGTAAAATAATGTGATTAATTGGAAATTACGTTTATTTGTGAAATATCATCAACCTATTGAATAATTGCAAGGTAATTCCAGCATCTTACTCCTTTTCTTTAAAATGGGAAAGAAAATATTGCCCGTATTTCCCGAATGTGAAAGAAGCACTACATAGCTATACAGGAAGGGTCATTAGCCTTTCGTTCATGTTATACCTGAATTTCAGTACGGTTTGGGAAAAGGCGGTGCACACCCTTTGACAAAACAAAGGTCATTGTATTTCGCTTCCTTTTATCTTTCTGTTTATCTTAAAAGGGTTGGAGTCATTCTGTCTGAGCCCGGGCGCATTTAAAATGGCACGAAGTAGCATAATAAAACGTCAATCACTCCAGCACATTTAAGTTTAACTGGCAGATCCAGACAGAATGTCCGAATGGCGGCCCAGTTATTTTCTAAAAGAACAGCTCAGGCAATAAAATATTGCCTTAATAAGGAAAAAGAAGGCAATTTCTTTCAGCTAGTAAATGATGCCTTCGATGTTATGAATTCTAGGATTCCGAAGGACGAGAAAACAATGCTCAGAAGTGGATATGGGCTGAATTTAAGAAGCCAGGAGAATACTCTGCTCCGGTTTATGGATATCGTGAGCGGAATTAGAATTGGGCGTCATAAAGGATTAGTCCAATTTCAGAAGGGCTTCATTACATAAATAAAGTCTCTTTTGGGAGTACATGGAGAAATGAAAAACTTAAACATGCCATATATATTGACCTCTAGGCTTAACCAAGACTGCCTGGAAAACTTTTTCTCCCTTATTCGAGGACTGGGTATATTTTATAACAATCCGTCACCCTTTGAAGTAAGAAACAGAATACGCCTACTGCTTCTTACAGGCAACAACAAAATTCCAATTTCCGATGGAGCATCAGTGGAGGCGATTAATCAGACAAACCAGTCTAAACAAGACTTCGATTGTGACACTCAGTTCTTAGATTTCATTTCTACCGAGCTGTGCATGGACGTTGCTTAAGAAATTTCGGCACCCACTGAATATGAGGAGGCAATACTACTAGAAGATACGAGTATAAGCGATACTTCTGAAATGGAAGATTTTAACACAGACGCTATAAAGTACCTTGCGGGTTACATTGCATACAAATGCCGGCCTTTTGACAGTACTTTGGGAAGCAAAGACAGTGACTATAATTTGCCAAAACAAGTGCCACAGGACTGGATTACAGTTATTTCAAAGGGCGAACTTGTTCGGCCGACTGAACAGTGGTACCAAAAAGTGAAGGAATTTGAAGTTATATTTGCGGGATTCCATGGCTTTAATGTTTCAAAATGTGCTGGAGTGATGAAAGCGCTTACTGGCATGATTTGCTCTAAATTTCCTGAATTGGATGAAAGAATTGTTTCCCTATACGTCAGGACCCGCACTTTCATTAGGATACGGCATTTAAATAACAAACTAAAAGCTGTAAGTATGACAAAAACGAACACGAGGAAGTGTCAGCAGTGGGCGTCAGCTACTTTTTCTGCAACAACATGAGCAAATGTGAGTCTACTTTTAAGATCAAACAATAATTTGTTACTTATTATTTTGATTGTAGTTTCGTTGGCGGTGGTAAAATTGGTTTGTAATTAGTAGAATGTGTTGGTGAACGTTTCTAATGTGTTTTCAGTTAAGGCATATTTTCTATCACATATCACTGTATTTTTCTACACTTTATTAATTATTGCTTAAGTGTTTACACACTGGAACTGTCAGTCAATGCTTTAAATGGCATATATCGAAACGGATTTGAAGCGCTCACTTTCTATTGCCGTCTGAACTGCGCGCGCTCTGAGACCTCCGTGTGACGTATCTTGCCGGCAACCAATGGCAGCAATTGTGCCGGAGTGGCCTACCTTCTTTCTCTAGTTACCTTGGGAGCAGTATAATTGCACCAAGGGGGCATTCAGGGCTTACGTTATGTTTGTCCCCCAGCACTTCAGCAATACACTCACTGCTACTGCCACTGGCAGGCAGCATTAATAGATCACCAAAACTGCACAGGTGCTTTTATGCGGTACTGCAACAGTGACGTACGGACTTCAAAACTTTCGGTAGCTAGGGTTTTTTAGTGAGTAGCACTGCCCTGGCTCGAATCCAGGGTGGGAGTCTTACACTCGCAGGCTTGCCTATGGTCAGCGCATAAATGCCTTTTCCCCCACCACAAAAGAAAAAACAAAAAAAAAGCTGGCATTAGTTCCTGATGAAGGCCATGGAGTGTCAAATGGCCGAAAGTTCGGGTTTTATAACTTTGATACGGCTGATCAGCCAAGAAGCAATTATTGGTACTCTCAGGATAAGGGAAAGCTTCATCATCGTCGTCAGGACCACTTGAACTCTCAAAATACAATACTGTATGTAGGCCATAATGTTAATTATTTACTGTGACTCATCAACATTTAGAAATATGAAATTTTCAATATGTGAAGCTTGTTTTACTATTAACACCTGTATTTTGCTAACAGTTAGAGAAAACCTTTTCAAAAGAATCACCAACAGTTTTTAGACTTATACAATTAATTTACTCATTGATAATATTGTTAAGGAGAGAATCTGCATTAATCTTGAAGTAGGAATCGAATGAAGTCCTTTTAAAGCCCATTTCTAAATAAGCAATACAGAAATTATACAGAATAGCTTCAAGAAGAAAAAGAAG
The DNA here is from genome assembly GCA_030765045.1 of Tenodera sinensis. Classification (NCBI taxonomy): domain Eukaryota; kingdom Metazoa; phylum Arthropoda; class Insecta; order Mantodea; family Mantidae; genus Tenodera; species Tenodera sinensis. The sequence goes on along the minus strand of CM060964.1, from coordinate 207,711,803 downwards.
AAGAAGAGGAGGAAGAGGAGGAAGAGGAAGAGGAGGAAGAGGAAGACGAAGACGAAGACGAAGAAGAAGATGAAGAAGAAGAAGAGGACGAGGAAGAAGAAGAAGAAGAAGAAGAAGAAGAGGACGAGGAAGAAGAAGAAGAAGAAGAAGAAGAAGAAGAAGAAGAAGAAGAGGAAGAAGAAGAAGAAGAAGAAGAAGAAGAAGAAGAAGAAGAAGAAGAAGAAGAAGAAGAAGAAGATGAAGAAGTATTTGATAAATATGTAAAATGCAATATAGGTTTGAATATAAATGTATATACATTTGCTCTCCTCCATAGGCTGGTGGTGATGTGTCTGCCTCATGTTCAAGATGTTGGGACTTTCAATCTCACTTAGGGTGAGTTATCCGGATAAGGTTTTTCCAAGGTTTTCCCTTATCCTCAGAAGATAAATGTCGGGTAACTTAAAGCTCTAAGGATCTCGGGCTTATTTGAGCTCCATTTCACACATTTCATTCATTCACCATCCAATATGACACTACCTTGGAGAATGTTAATTTAAAAAAAAAGAAATATATATGCAAAGAAATATTGTAAATAATAAACAAAATTTCAAGAAAATAGTACCATTGTATTTTAAAGGCAGCAGGCATGTTTTGACGCATATATTATTGGCCATGCATGCTTTTTTCAAGTGAAAATGGTGTATGGTCTTTTTCAGGATTCAATGACGTGATTAATCTTCTAAAAACACATATAAGGGCTGAAATCTGTTGCACTACTTTGGGTACATCAAGAATTGATTTCCAGTTGGATCAGTAGCAGAAATTGGAAAGCCTTAAACACAATGACCCAGATATGCTCCTCGCTAAGCAAGAACTTCCATATCGAGGTCATGCATAAAATGAACATTCTGCAAATTGTGGAAACTATGTTGAATTAGTTCTGCTTCTGAGCAAATATGATGAAACAATGGGCCATGATCTACAGATGACAACAGTGTTCTTTGGACTGTCTAATCACATTCAAAATGACCCAGTTGATTCTGCTGCTGCTGTTTCTGCAGTTCTACTGAAATAAATTAAGAGAAAGATAAGTAGGCAATCCACCCATCTTTGCATTTATTATGAATGAAACCAATAATGTGTCAAAGCACTCTCAGCTTGTAATGCACTTGTAATGAGGTATGTGTCTGATAGTGATGAAGTTCAGGAAAGATTTATTTCTTAATTTTATTGATGTAAGTGCAGACTAGCACAAGTGGTCTGGAAAGTCATGCGTGCCTTACATTGCAAAAGTATAAATGTGGTTCAAAACTAGCAGCACAATGCTATGATGCTGTCACTGTGTTAGTTGGATAATTGAATGGGCTTCAGAAGAGATAAAAGGCAAATACTCTGACACAAATTTTCATAAATTGTCTTGCTCATGGGTTAAACATAGTGTTTTCTCTGTCTATATACCCTATAAAGGAATGTGAAATATTTTTAATACACTAAGTAGTTTTCCATCCTTTTCCTCTAATTCCACAAAGAGAGCCGATGGGTTGGACAGGGTTATTAAAAAACAATTTCCAAAAATGTGTCCCACACATTGGAACTAACGGGAGAGTCACTGTGTGCAGTGCTGTTTCCACTGGGCATGTGGACATATGATTCTGTACTACTGCTGTAAATAAGGTTGTACTTCTGTCATGGTTTTGCTCTGCTCTGGAAGTGCAGTATGGAGTTGGCAGTGGTCTAGTGTAGTTCAATTATTTATTATTTTGTCCTGTACTTAGTCACAATGTATGTATATTGTGGCTCAATACACAAAGGCAGACAGAAGTATTCAAAAGTCAACATTATGCTACATTTAACTATCAAAACATACACAATAAAATAAATAAATCTGTTCTACATTTTTAACTCACCTTTATTTTATTTTTAATGTCAATGTGCATTTCCTTATGGCAAGATGGAGGTTGTGAGGTCAACAAATGCATTTCTTTTTCTTTGGTTCAAAATAAAGAGCATAGTTTCCTGAACAATTTAACATAACATGTGAGTCAGCTGACCTTTATTTTCCAGTTTTATGTAATCCACATTTTATACACGAAAACATTGGCCCCTATACGAAGTTCTACCAAAGTATTTAACATGAATGTCTTTTAAGAGGTAGAACTGGAACTTAAAAATTCAATGCCTCAACTGGGATTTGAACCACAGACCTTCAGCTTGCCGGGCGGACGCTCTAAACTTTGCCCACACACGGCTTGTGTGTTTAAAAACACCAACAGTAAGTTTGTTGGCATAAATAAATAATGAATGTCTTTTCTTACATACTCAATGAAATTAGTAGGTACCAATATAGATGTTAGAGTGGAGCCTTTTAACATACTCGTAATTAGACAGCTTACGTTTGCATCTTTACAAATGTTCATTGAGACCAGCAAAAACTACATGTTAAACGGAATGTTTAAATCTCACATTACTAGGTAGCTCAGTTGGAACAAGTGCATGATTTGTAAGTAATCTGCCTAGTGTGGATGTGGTTCAACTCCCCTGAATATGCTAACTTTTTACTTTCTCTACTGGTAAGCAGGGGAAGCATTGTATTCCACCCAAAAATTCGATGTTGAGACTTCACCTGAAATATATGTTTTGAAGCCCCTGTGGACAGCATAACTCAAAAACAAAAAGTCGGTTAAAAACCAAAGTTGGTATTTAAGTTTAATGTCATTCAAGGATGCGACACAAAGCTTTTGAAGAAAACAGCCCCACCCTAGACTACCCTTTACATGGAAAATTTTTCGAAAATTTTGATTTTCTTGAAAATGGCTCTAACGATTTTGATTAAAATGTCATATGTTTGAGATATTTTTATAACAAATAAAATGTTTATCTTCAATTTTCTGGCTATAGCCCCTGGAGCCGTATTTACTCTGGATAACTTTTCATAACTGGTAAACCGTTAGAGATAGAGCAAATCGTACTGTACAAAAAATGTTGTTGTTGTTGTTTTCTAGTGCCTTGCATCTGGCAATGAAGCCATTAGCATTCATGCTTTCCAATACTTTTGAACTGTAGTTTCTTCTGATCTTAATGCTTCACAGGTCTTCAAATGGTATTCGTTCATTTCTGCTGGATCATTACACAGGACACATATTGTACAAAAAATGTAGATCTTGCTAAAATACACAATTTATGTCTCAATAAATTTTCTTGTAGGGTGAACCATTATGGAGATATTCCTTGTTATGTGTGTGAGTTTCAGAAAGCTTAGAACTTTCATGAAATGGATCATCGTTGTTCATTTTTTTATATGTTAAGTGAGCAAAGACAATAGAATCTCAAAGCTTTGAAACATTTGACTAACGTACAAAGCCTACTGTATTCTAATATTCCCCTTTCACCTACAAATAAGCAATCACATAATTTGTACAAATGTTTATCTTAACTAACACGAAGAAGATATAGGAATAAGAGTTTTACCTAAGAATGGCTAGCACAAGAGTAGAGAAAGTCATGTGAGTGCAACACATCAGAATTTTTACTGTGTAATACAAATAGCACTGGCTGAACAATTGTGTTAAAAGCTGTTATTATTTTAATTTATAACTGTTTTATTTCCATTTTATGGTATTGTTGTTGTCTATTAGGATATCCCTCCCAGGATCGATGCTGAGCTGCTTGTACATTGGCTCTGGTTTCTCCACAGATCAAAAGCATATCAATGTACTCGTCTATCAAGTACATGGTGAAGGAATGACACAAAATATCATGCAATAGCTTATGCGTGGAAAGTGAAGGGAGTCAGCATTCATAATAACACATTACATCATGCCAGTCAAATGGGACAGAAGTCATTATACCTGTTCTATTGCGAAATGCAGACAATCAAAAAAAATTTCAGTTCTGATGTCTTAAACTCTCAGGGACTTTTAATTAGATTATTGTGAATTTACTTTCCAAGTTTTGATGAGCATAAAAAATTGCACAATGCCGTGATGTGAACCTCTGTTCCTGGGATTAGCGCTCAACATACAGTTATAATTATGCAATATCAAGGTGTGAAATATGTACATATTTATGCAACAAAAACATCAAAATATGTAATGAAATATGTAATATCAACAAAATATGTAAAATTGAGGAGCGTTTTCAAAACTCGATAGATGCACAAAATGCGTTTCTGAGAAAAACGATTTTTTCTATTTATTAGCAATACTAATTGGCTAGCACATCAAATATATTAATAATTCAATTCTCCTTCCTGATACTGTCTCATTGAATGTGAAAAGAAACAAATAGCATAGTTTAACAGGTGCAAATTTGGGGTTTGAAAATGCTGAGTTTTTTCAAAAGCCGATAGATACTGATCAACGTTTCTGCATGAGTGAGAAATTAAGACATGAAATTTCGTTATTTTTGTCATTTGTTGTTTTTGTTGCTTTTTATTTATGCATTTATTATTTTTTTATTTATTTTCACCCCTTTATAATACATAATGTATTATACAACCAATATATTAATGTTTAAAAGGATTGTTTTATTAGGTATAAACTTGGAAACTAAGTTCTGCTACATTCACAGTAACATATTTTTTATTTATATAATAAACTAATTGAATACACACAAAGAAATTTCAAACAATATGAATAAGTAAGCTTTCACCTTTATTAGTGCTTTTGCAGTCTGTACATGGTTCTTAGTTCGTTTCTCTTTTGCACATCTGCCTCTGTCTTAATCTTCCTCAGTCCCATTTTGCAGGTTGAGCATGTGTCAGTGTGTGGTGTACGGAATGAAAGATTGAAGAAGTTGTAAGATATGTTTTTATATTTTGACAATGAACAGACTGGTATATTTGTTAATCTTCTTTCGTTGCAGAAGTTGGTCCACATTTTTCTGATATTAAGTTCTGGAGGTAAATATCCTCTAATTAATTTTGCTCTTCCATAGTGGCTTTCTCTACATCTGTACTTCTTAATGTCTTGCTTTATAGCAGTAGTAATGCCCTTCTGTAATATTCCTGTTCTCTTCTGGTTTCCTTTGGTGCAATCCCAGATAAGTGAAATTTTCTAGCCAGGAGAGATCATCTAACTTTTGATACCCCTGTGATTCCTTGGAAGCTTTAGTTTTAGTTTTCGTGGAGTGTTCTCGAGACCACGTGGACATTTAATTGCTGGAATATTAGTTTTCCTTGACTTGCATTTTGATTTCCTTTCCTTGTTCTTGCAATTCCTACCTCCAGCGTATTCTACAACTGGTACAGTTTCAGAATCTGAGCTCCTGTCCATTGTGCATAGTACAGTGCAGTGTCTCAACTAAGAATAAAAATGCCATGTAAGTATAACAAAGCTTGTAGAAGCACATGCCTGCTGTACAAGGGGTCCCGGGTTCGATTCCCGGCAGGGGGTAGGAATTTTTCTCCAGCCAAGATTATTTTTCATCCTTCCCTGAGTCTAGAAGTATGAATGAAAGTGTGAATGTGTGTGTGTGAATTCAACATATAAAAAAGCCCAAAGACTGGAAACCCACTGTTAAATGAGTAACACCACTGACAATAGGCAAGGTAGCCGATATGAGCTCTGTAGTTAAAGGTGGGATATAAATGAAACAAAAAGCTTGCAGAAATTAATGTGAAATCCAAGCGCGCAACCTGAGTTCGCAGTTATTGCCAACGATACAGCAATGTATAAAGCTTGCAGAAATGATTGAGAATTCCAAGAATCGCAAGTGTGAGATGGCAGTCAATGCCAACATGCGTTTCATAGAATTGAGGTTGCTACACTTTAGATTATTAAATCATAAAATTGCATCTATCGACCTTTGCTTTAACTGAGCAGTGCATCTATCAAGTTTTGAAACAACTGCTGATATTCCCTAGCTTCCACACACAACAAGAATAGAATTTTGCAAAATCTGACTTCACAGAACAATGCAGAAGGTGAAAATTATGCCGATACTATATATATAACTCAATTTGGTAAAATGTTGCATCTATCAAGTTTTGAAAAAACGCTCCTCAATTGTGTAATAATATAAATGCTAAGATGACCACCTCAAATCTAAATGCAGACTGCAAATTATCCAGAATGTTCTAATTTGATTGGTCTGTAAGTATTTAAATTAATTACGAGTTAAAATTTACTAAATATAGAATTAATTATAGGAAAAATTTTTGTTTTATGCAGAATTCACCTAAAATTTATTTTCAAGTAGGTAATTACGAAATAGAAAATATGTGTTTTGGATTATATGTATTAAAATTACTTATTTCACATAATTATTTTACTTAAATTTTAGATGGTAAAGCAATGTTGAAATACAGAACCAATTTATCAATGAGTGAAACAATCAATTAAAAATAATTAAATTTTATAACGAGGATGCATTTTCAGTTTTCTATCTCTTGACATACAATGAACAACCAGGCATTTTCATTTTGAGTCTTTTGCTTCTTTCGACGTACAGTGAATAATCATATACTTTTTCCATATTTTCAGGGGTCATTGTCTGTCTCCTATCGGATAAAATGTTCTTATAACCAGAGAAGCTTCTCTCCACGTTACATGAAGTAACAGGAGCATATTTTAGCATAAGAATCTGATTTTCAGAGAAATGTTTTGGTAAATCGATTTTGTCACCATTTAGCACAGACACGGACACAAGTGTAGAGTACCCTGGATTCCTATTTAGCACAGCTTTGAATTTTTCACCTACCTTCCTACATCTGCAACTACAGTAAGCTTCTGTGATGCACATTCTATTAAATCCATAGATTCATGAAGAAGGGAACCTGATGTTTCCAACTGCTTGATTGTGCTAGGCAACCAGCCGAAATTACTTTTGATATAAGCACAGGGACTTGCCACTTTTGGATCTTTAAAGATGCCCTGAGATTCACGTATGGAAACAGCTACTTCTGAAGAGAACGTGTTCACCACTGACTGAACTCCTTCAAAATGTTCACTGTAGAAGTTCACAGCTTCTAATCAGGTACCCCGTCTTGTAAGTACTGGCTCAGGAGGCAAAGGGACATGTTGGAGATGATTTTTATGGCACTGAATTCTGTGCGGTGCTTTCTTGAAGACCTTTTTGTTGCTGATATCAACTTATTCACACAGGGAAAATTACTTCTTACTACTTCAGCAACACTTTGCAATGCATGGGCCAAGCAGGTGAAGTGATGTACAATCGTGTAGAAAACCTTAAGGGCAGTAGCAGCTTTAATCATGTACGCTGCAGCACATGGATACATAATTAAAACCTTTTCCTCACACACACCCTCTGGCCACAGAATCTTAATCCCATCATTTACGAATCTTGTAATTGTAGAATTATTTTGTTCTAACACCTTGCAACAGATTAGAAATGGTTTTGCTGGACTTTCGGAATCTAGTTTTCCTACTTCTAACTTTGCTATGTACCGACCCATGCCATCTGTAGTTTCATCGACGGCAAACCAAATACAGGAGTCTCCAATTTCATTCCGTATATGAGCACCTGCTTCTCCATAGCACACATGAAGATACTTTTTCCTCAGAGTAGGAATAACTTTCTTGCACTATTTTTCTAGAAAGGAGCGAAATAGAAGAATTTGAAGTTTATGCAACAGAATATTAGCTGCAACCATTGCTCTACACAGGTCTTTAAAAAATCATTTCCGGACAGTTCCTGTTGCATTTGTGCCAACAGAACTTGTTTTCTATAATCTTCGCAGAAGTTAAAGGCATATGGATGCAGGCCGTACTACAGACTCCAGCGAATCCTATGCTTGCCCCTCCTACCAGCGCTGCCAAATGTGGTACACACATATCACACGCTCTTATGTACAAAACCTCTACCGGTACACACACAACGCATGGCAACAGCACTCCACTTGAGCATTGGCCAGCATTCGAATGCCTTTAACTTTTGCGAGCGGTATAGAAGACTGTAGGTGTTTGTTGCGTATTGTGAAGAGCGCTTTTGTTGTTCCTACTGAGATTTCATGGAACAGCCAATTCTTTTACCGCATACTTGACGGACTATTACTTTTCTGTCGGTTGTAAAGCGCTATCTAATTTCACCCATGAATTCAACTTGTAGGATAGCAAGGACGCAACTGGTGCTATTTTACTAAGACTTGCAAGAAACTAACTGCAGTATTATCGCCTCGCTATGTAATTGGTTCCAGGAGAAGTCCAGAAGTGAGTACGAGGCGGATGGTAAGGTAGCCACATTTTTGTTTTATTTTTTTATTTATTCTTTTTTTATTTTTTTATTTTATTTTTTTTATATTTTTTATTTTATTTTTTTATTTTTTTTTTTTTTTTGTTTAATGATGCTGACAATTGCCAGGATCACATCAGCGTCGCCGGTGTGCCGGAATTTTGTTCTGCAGGAGTTCTTTTACATGCCAGTAAAACTACTGACATGGAGCTGTCGTTTTTAAGCACACTTAAAAACCATCGACCTGGGCCGGATTTGAACCCGCGATCTTGGGAACAGTAGGCCAGCGTCTAACCAACTGAGCCACCCAGACCGACATAAGGTGGCCACGGTACCTATCCGTTTAATTACGGATTTACCCGTGAGGTAGTATAGGTTATGTTTAATTTTACAAGCTTTAGTGTAATGTCTTTAATGGTGCAGGTTAGTTTCCTATGTTGTCACTGGCGGTGGGATGTGTCAGATCTTGGATGTCTAGCGACCATTGCCCGCCCTACGGCAATGCAGTGCCAGTGACAGGAAACCGACAGGAATAGGTGAAGGGTGTGGTGGTGCCAAGTGTGGTATCTCATTCTTAATTTAACTGGCATCCTATTTCGCAGATTGATTTTTTTTGCTTTCAGCAAAACTTGTGAAAACAGTAGTCTATAATGTGACAATATTTTAAAAAAAATTAATAATGAAATTGTAACGAAACCCAGAAAATATGTACGTTTTATGTAACATCGTTAAAATATGTAAAAAAATGTGCAAAATATGAAAAAAAATGTAAAATAAAAATTTGTAAGGGAGTCCCAAATGACGTAATTTGCCAACATTTTTACTTCTCATTGAAATATTATACAGGATTTAAAATATGTAATTATGTAAACATCCGGGCTCTAGTTATAATTCTCTTCAGCTACCTTGAAACTTGACTGAAAGCATATTCCCAGTTCAATTGTACGACTTGTAGGTATGTCATTGCCACTTTGCAAGTTTTCATGCTTGATTTAGCCTTTTAAGACAGTTTTAATCCTTTCCTGAGTGTTTTAATATTATTACTTAAGTGGCAAAAGATATTATGCATGTTTTTGGAGATGTACAAGACGTAGTTCATGCAAAAATTTAAATAAACCATTATTTAATATTATGTGTAATTTGACTGTACATGTCCATGGTGGATGAGGCGTGTCCCTAATTTTTGCCTAATTTTTGGCAGCCAAAACCTGCTCTAAGTAGAAGAATCTGACATTTTCTTTTATTTGATATTAGTGTACTCATATGATAGGCCCATTTTATCAGAGGCATTTATTCAATTACAGTCCTATGTATACTCTTAACAAAAAGTTCGTAAAATCGGTTGGAAACTGGAATTTCCACTCAGTAAATAAGTCATGTTTTTGAGATGTACTTTAGCAAGAAGTATGTTCTGTCCCTTAAACAGCTGTTCCTCTGAATTTTGCACATTCTTCTCTCTAAGAAAGTCAAGCAATACAAGTCAAGTAAGTGAAAAATGAACTAAAGCAAATATTCCCTTTGATGGGTGGCCTACCTTCTAAAAAGTAAGGGATAGTTGACTCACCTGGTGTCTGTGTGTGTCTATGTTTGTGTGTGTGTGTGTGGCTGTGTGCTCCTGTGTGTGTCTGTGAGTCTGTGTCTTTGTGTGTGTCCGTGTGTGTCTGTGTGTGCCTGTGTGTATATGTGTGTGTGCCTGTGTGTGTGTCTGTGTATGTGCCTGTGTGTGTGTGTCTGTGTGTGTCTCTGTGTCTGTGTGTGTGCCTTTGTGCCTGTGCGTCTGTGTGCGTTGGCGTGCGTGCGTGTTCTTTTGTTTTGTTGTTTAACGACGCTGTTAATTGCTAGGATCCAAGGCCATCTCTAAGTAACAGGCCTGGATATGCGATTCGTGACGTCACAACGCGAGGCCGACGTTCCAAGCAATTCATACGGAATAAACACATGTTTTACAGCATTTCTGCGCTGGAAGAAGCATGCATTCATTTATATTTTCACATTTCGTATTAAAAGTTAATGCAGAGTGACTCGCTCTGGTTAATGTGTGTTTAGTATGTTGGTGGAAAACATGCTTTGCATAGTTGTTAATAGCAGAGCATGCTTCTTACCTTCTCAATGCGAATACATCTCCAGTTCCTTTCTTTTTTTTCTTTTCTTTTCTTTTTTTTTGCCTGTAAATAATACCAAACTGTCTTGTTTAATAATGCAGTAGTTTTTCAAGAGGATGTTGGTTATTACTTTTATTATTTTCCTTGTCAAAATAGCACCCGGTAACTCGCAATCACTAGCATTATAGTCAGCACCGATATTATTAATGTCACATGTCTCAGCACCTAAGTGTAGAATTAAGTTTCTCTGGTTTTCTACTTTAAGAAATTCTTGTTCATATGTCTCAACAAATTTACTACTTTTTCGTGATCACCAAGCATTTTCACCTTCTCTGATAAACATTTTAAATGCAAGAGTTTCTACCAGGACTGAGGGGTTGAGAAAGTTGTCTGAGGTAATCAGGATGGGGTAAAGAAAGAACATTGGAATCACGTAACTGTCTGTAAGCTGCTGGGTGAGAAAACTAAATTGAGCACGTCCATACCTGCTCTTCTAGGAATTTAGGTTTTAGATATTCTGTAGAATCTTCATTTATGACCCCCCAACATTTCTTTAAAATGTTGGCACCCTGAAGTAGTTTACGTTCTGTTTGTTCACTTGCTATTGTGAACCAAAAGAGCATCAAATTTAGACTATTTATCCAATATCATTTGTTTACCGAGAATCCATTTAAACTTACTATTGGGTATTACAATTTTACCCTTTAGAATCTAAATAATAAAATTGTAATTAATTTTTAATGCTGCTACAATTTTAGAAATTTCTTTAGTATCAATTTTTACAAAAATTACATCGTTTTATTTTATGATGACGGTGAATCCCTCTAATTTCATGTCACTAATTCTATTTTTAAAGTTCTGAAAATCAACAATTTTGTCATCTTCGAGTCATTTACGAAATGCTGCTGCATCCCTTTCCAACATTTCTGCTCTTCTTTCTTCTGGATCCCTACGTTTGGATGCAGGTTCGGAAGTCAGGTAGGATGGTAAATTAGGAAACTGAGGAGGGGCATGGATTTTCAGTAAGTTTAGGAGTTGTTCTGGGTGCTACAAAACGCTTCCATCATTTCGCGTAGCAGTAAATTCCTTCACTATGTGCTGTTCAGAAAAATGTTTAATACATACCACATCTGGTTCATAATTATCCCTGTGAATAACATGTACCCACTGCTCTCTCCTGTGTGGATCCTTTGGAAAGGAAAACACTGTAACCTACTTTTCTACACTTGTTTAATAGTTTGAGGTACAACCCGGCACACAACACTTCCTTAGATTTTTCGCTCACTTAATTGTTTACTGACACATTGTAAGACACAAGCAACTTCTTAGCGTTCCAACCACGCACTGATATGTTGAATTCCCGTGTTAAACAAGCAAAACATGAGCCCCCCATGATGACGTCATTAACGTTATCTCTTTCCGTCTACAGACTTGTTTAGGTAAAGATGGCCTTGTAGGATCACATCAGCGTCGCTGGTGTGCCGGAAGTTTGTTCCACAGTAGTTCTTTTACATGCCAGTAAATCTAGTGACATGGAACTGTCGTTTTTAAGCACACTTAAAAACCATCAGTCTGGGCCGGATTTGAACGTGTGTGTGTGGGGGGGAGGGTGTCGATGGGTAGGTGGGTGTGTGTGGGTGGGTGCGTGTGTGCGTGTGCGCGCGTGTGTGCGTGCGTCCGTGCGTGTGTAGTTGCAATGGTGTTAGGTGCAGGAGAGCTTGTGATTCAAATACTTCAGTGCTCAGTCTGCTACCTTTTACCATAAGTATTCTAGTGATGACAATCCTAACCATGGTTTGTGTCCAAAAGGTTCAACATCATGGTGCAGCTGCCAAAAGGCAATTGAAGCTGGCACAGAATATATATATGCATAAACACTCCTTACCACCTGCAGTAATGGAAGTAATAAAACCTATTTACAGGAAGCTTACTGATGATATCCTTTCAAAAGATGCCTCCATGGAAAGATACAAAACCAGAACAAACAGTTTAATAGCTCTATATGGCATAGGGTACCAAAGACAGTGTTTGTTGGTGCAAAAACAATTAAAGTAGGTATATTGGACTCCGCTATATGTTTCAACAATGGCTGCTACAGCAGAACACTGGTATTGAAATCTTTGGACATAGATCTTGGAGAAAATATGAAGAAAGATCTTCGCAACATGGATGTTGAGCAAGTTGCCAAAGTTGATTGTGGTTTTGAGAACTTTACCATGGAGGCAAGAATGCAGAAAAGGGGAAAGAAGAGGTACAGAAGATAGAGAAGTCCAGGATGATGAAAGTTATGCCTCAGGAAAATAGTAAGGTTAGAGCATGTGAAAAATTTTGTTTTTGTTTTCCTCATAAATTACATTTTTCTGTTCATTGGTGCATTTATTTAAAAAAGTAACAGAGCTAGGGCTTTGAAGTTTTCAGGATTTCTTTGCAGATACATTCTAATTTTAGCCATTCAATATGTTCATGTAATTATGTAAATTAAAGTTTTCATGTGGTTTTCTAACTTAAAGAAATATAAAAAATGTAAAACAATACATTAACTCAAGCTGAACTCCCACAACAATGAGGGTATTTCAAAGATATTATATGAATAATATTGCCACTCAATGTGCAATAAGTGGTTGAAGTTTCATTATCATCAATGAAATAGGTAACCTGTAAAGTGCATCTATGTGGATTGATGAAACTAAATATTCTTTAATCTAATGGCAAATAAAAAACATATTTATAAAACATTTATTGCATGTATGAAATATACTTTGTAACCATACTAAAGCAGAAGGTATCTGCATACCCTAGCAAAACAATCATATGCCTGTGATGATCAGAAACAAGTTTATGAGCATTTGTTTCAGTCAGTATTTTAGCTGGCTTTCATGGGCCATAATGTACATCTTGCCTTAAACAAAATGCCGGGTGGATGGGAAGTCATTACTTTAATTCAAACCAGTGGTAGATCTTGGTATTTGGAACACATTTTGTATCTTATGTTTTTGTCTCTGACTATTTCCTATGGAGATATTTTAGTTTCATCAAAAACAACCTGGCAACACTGCAGATTGTGTGGGTGGTCACCTTCCCTAGCTCTGTACATAAACAGTGGAACAGTGTGTTTTGAAAATAAACTCATACCCTACCTTATCCTTCTGTGCTTACTGTAACAGCGTAGGCCAATCACAAGCATTAGCTCCCAAAACATTACTGAAAGCAAAAGCTGTTTACATCCACAAATCAGGTCAATTCCCTGACCAGCCTAAATGCAAAGTTGTGGAGTTACATCATCTCTGAAATTCCTTCACATCTTTTAAATGATTAATTATTTTGAGACCCTATGTGATGACCCATAATTACTGCTGAAGTTATATCAGAAATAAGTTACTCTACACATCTTACAAGTAACAAACTGTTATCTTTGCACATTCTTGTGGAATTATGCATCGAACTTGGATAAAAAACTATTAATTTTTTTGAAATTGGCTGATCAAAGAACAAAATGCCATTCGACTTTTTTGTTTGTAATGCTTCTATTAAGCACATATTAGAAGGAATGTAATGACTTCCCTTTCATCCTGTATAAATACATTTTGGTAACAAAAACTGAAAAATGTTTTCTCAACAGTTGGACATAAGTATTCAAATAAACAAAACACAGCACCCTATTACTTGGTTATCATGGCTTTCCTATGAATAATAGCTGCCAAATACCTTGGCATTGAATGTATGTGCTTGCTACTTAAGCATGAACCAATTTTACTCTATTCCTGCATAATAATACATTTCAGTGTTTTGATTGTTATGTGGTTCCTCATCCTTTCTTCCAATTCTTGCCAGATATTCTCAATCTGGTTCAAGTTGGGTAACTAGGATGGTCTTCTGAGCATATGGGGTGTGTTGTACATGATCCATAACCTAGCAACCTCTACTTAGGATCATTGTCTTGTTCAAAATAAGAATTATTTCCAAGATATAGTTTTAGAGCACTCCTATTCAGATGTTCTTGGAGTATGTTCTTATGATCACAATTGTTCATGTTGTCATCAATAAAAGTTACCTCACCCACATCACTACATCCCCTACTGAAGTAATTAAGTAATTACTGTGAGCCAGAATATTTGAATAACAAATAATCTTGGCATGAGTTAGTATGGTCAATGGTACAAGTATATTTTATTGTGTAAATATGATAATTTGGTATTGTGCACAGTTGGCATTCCAAAATTTTGGGTCGGTCTGTGTGGCTCAGTTGGTTAGACGCTGGTCTACTGATCCCAAGGTGGCGGGTTCAAATCCGGCCCAGGTCGATGGTTTTTAAGTGTGCTTAAAAACGACAGCTCCATGTCAGTAGATTTACTGGCATGTAAAAGAACTCCTGCGGGACAAAATTCCGGCTCACCGGCGACGCTGAATGGATCCTGGCAATTGACAGTGTCGTTAAACAACAAAATAGTTTTTAGTTTTTTCCAAAATTTTGGATGCCACATAAATTTCCCCTAATTCCATCCTTTCATTTTTAACATAACTTTATTAGTTGTTAAAGATACAAGTCAAAATGCCTAAGCACCTGTCTCTTTTAAAGTGTATCAATTTCAGTTAAGTACTGTTTCTCTGTTTCACTGCTTTGTGTCTGTGTAGCATTTTAGTTTTACTTTATTCACAAAAATTATTAATTGCTTGCTCCAATATCATGTAAACCCTTATCATCAAAATTATATGTTAGAAATATGCCATAACATTGAATACCTAAAAAATTATTAGTACTACCCAGTGGTGACTCATGAACTAAACTATAGATGAAGCTCTTATCACAAGTAGCATACCTATTTCTTATATATTAAGTTGATTCTTCTGTCCTTTCTGTTGGCATATTTCTCAGTTATGTCGTCATGAAAAGGCTGCTTCCTCTCTAAGTCATTCAGCAAGTCCTTATGGATGGAAATGGTGGCTAGAGATGTTAGTCTTTCCTGAGTCATAGAGCTTCACAAATAAGTCTTTATGCCCTTGAGAGCAGAAAAACCTCTTTGAACTGAAACGCTCGTTGATGGCAGTGCTACAATGAGCCAAAAAAGTCTGTACAATATGGACGATAATTCTTTGCCAGTGACCTACTTGTCTAGCATTGCTGAGGAGAGTCTATGCCTGATGTCACCTTGCTGCTGCCAGCTGTCAGCTTGAAGACCAGTTACTTCGCTACCCTACCCAGGTTTAGTTATAGAAATGAAACTGCAGACAGCAAGTTCAAATATCACAAGCAGACAACTACAGGAGAGATGTTACTTGGAATACTACTTCCACCAGACTGAACTAGGTGTATTTACTGTGCATGCGTGACATTTATGGGCTTGCTAGCTGTCCAGATAACCACTGCGCATCCAGGCTTCACTGGCACAGAACTACCGCCTGAGCTGCCTGTTGAAATACATTACTGTTTTCTTTGGCCAACTTCAATGTTTGTGCAATGGAAACATTATGCTGGTATTCTTTGATTCCACAAAAAAAATCTCAAGTTTCGTTTTCAAACAACTTATTGTAAATAAATTTGGATATTTTTCCTGAATAGAGGTGAGAGCATCAATGGGGAAAACAGTTGAATGCTGCAGGAACCTTGAAGAATCAGCGAGAGTAAAAAACTGAAGTTATCCAAGGTTTTGGAATCTAATGGTAATTTGTGCCAAGTTCAAATCCAATATTTCAAAATATAACAATTTACACTTCTGGAAAAGTTGATCTTGGGACAGTTTAGCATATTTTCACCCTGAAAACTCCCTCTTTGCCTAGCTGTTTCAAAAAAATTTATGAAAACTTTATCAGTTCTTTTTCTTTGAAGCATATGATAACTGTTTTCTATTTGCTTCTGACAGAAAACTATGTCAAGAGATTTTTTTTGAAGAGTATTGTCACCGCGCCCGCCGCATCTAATTGCCGACAACCGCAGTGTCACCCATCGCATTATTGTCGGCACTACCGCAAAGGAGCCGAAGGAAAGAGACAGAGAATGGCCGCATTGTTGGGGCGCTTGCCGAAAGAGAGAAAAGGATAGATTCTTCTGGAGTCTTCTACTTTGTATCTCGCCGCAATAAGTGAACGTTCCTGAAGCTTCCAGAATAGTGCCTGGGAGATATAAATAGCGGTAAAGTGTGAGAAGAGGAGTCAGACGTATGTGAAGGTTGAGTAGTCGTGCCGACGGAGACGGACAGACGATGTGAAGAGTTGTGCCGATGGAGAAGAGTTAGTTCTTTGTGTTACGAGTTCGGAGCCGTGCTGTTGGAGAATCGAAAAAGACTTTCTTGTTGTTGCAACGAGTGTACAAAGTTACTGTTTACGGAAATAAAAGTGTTTCTTTATCTCGACTACATCTGTCTACTTTACTTTACACCCCCAACAAAAAGTCACAGTATCAAACAGAAAACTGGTAACTTGGAAGATCTTATTAAAGCCAATGACCCAAAATGCAAATTTAAAATCATTAATGAGAAAGCCATTTGAAAGCTGAATTGCTGTCTGGTCAGACTCAAAATCATCTGCTACCTTCTGAAAATGCTTACTGAGATCTTTTCAGTTTCCTTCAACCGCTTTAAGCAATTTTGAGTATGAATTTCATTGGGTGTTTGTTACAGTGGGCACATGGCACCCTAAAAAGGTGTCTAGGGCATAGATTCTCTTGGCAGAGTTAAAAAAATGAAGATATTCCATCAATATCAGCAAAAAAGATGTGACATTGAAAAATTTCATTCAGTGCACTTTATATGACTAAATTCAGCCTATGGGCTAAACAGTGAACAAAGACTGCTAGAGGTGCAAAATCCTTTAACTTCTTTTGCAAACCATTTAAATGTCCAAACTTGACACTGATGCCATTATAGCACTGTCCTACAAGCTTTGATTGCTAGTCATATGGTCCCAACACTGAATTAACCAAAGCAAACAATGCCTATTCTATCGCAACTGACATCAAAGAGCTCAAAAAGTGTTTGGCTAGTTCACCACTGGCATGTACTAGTCTGGCAATTATGGAATTGTATGATATCTGTAATGTCGTCAATTTAAACTGAGAAAAAGTCACTGCTGCATATTTCTAACTTGATCAATGTATTCCGAAATAGTCAATAATCTCATTCTGTATTGTTTTCAAATCCCCAGTGAAGGCACTTTTCATTTTATTGCAGTGAGTCTGAATCTCTAATGGATAAGGACATCAGTTCTTTGAAATTTACCCTATTAGATGAAGATGAGCTTTCATCATGACTATGAAAAGCAAACTCTTGTCTGGCCAAATACATTACTGCACTGATTATGACCTTAAAAACTAATTAGTTTAGTCTTACATTTTTATTATACTGACTGTGGTTGTTTTCCTTCAGAGCATGAGCAATAGTGTTTCGATTCTTTTCAGGTTATTTCAATTGGGGCGCATACTTGAGATGTTCAATAGAGTCCGAATATTTATCTATGCAATGAACTAATGACCGACTGATGTTTAAAATGTCACAAAAACCAGCACTGTTCCACACTGTCTGTTTTACACTAAGTAATATGCAAAGCCAACAAAACAATTTCTCCATATAACAACTACTTGCTCCACTTTTGTGCCACTGGTACTACTTATCCACTCAAATTCAACAAGCTATCAATGCTTGTTCAGTGCTTCAACAGTGTTTAAAAACTAGTTTGTACTACATACTTAGCCTTGCAGAGACTAAATTGGAAAGCCACTGAAATGCACAAATAAATTGATTGAATAAAGGTTTTAATGGGACAACAACCAACTTTTCACCAAAAATCAAATAGGAGTACATAAAGCATATATGTACACGCCCATTAAATGCAACTGCATTACAATTATTGTTGATATCTTTAAAGTCTAACACTCACTCTCTGTTACATAATGTATGACAGTGGAAAGCTGAGATAATTTTGCTACCTCTGTTGTTTTGTCCAGCATTAAAGCACTAAAAGGGGCATCTTTTACTTCTTCCTTTATTATGTCTAGAGTTATGTCACAATACTTTCAGTAACAAATATTATTTTGAGTATGATTGGGCATTACTTTGAAAACTTTAGCATTTTGTAAATACCTATGTGTTTAGTTTGATGGATACTTGGATAGTATGTGCAAGAACTCAGTATAGTTTCCCCAATTAAATGATTTTTATGCTTGTTCTGACCTCCAATAGGAAGCTCTTGCTTTGCCAGTAGTTAAATTGATTAATTGCTTTGTTATTTCTCTAGTAGAATCAACTTTAGCATTGTGTTTCAAAACATCCGACCTGCATTGTTCACTTGTTTTATTAAAATTTTTCAATTTTGTAATTGCAGGTAATTGTGATCGTGTACTCTCATGTTGAATATCTGCTTTGTGAAAATGATTGATATAAGAGCAACCTACCCTATTCCTTTGTTGGTTTCAAAACCAATACAAAGCCAGCAAAAGAGTGCATTTTCTGATTTAAATACAGTTATCCATTTTTAAATGTTGGTAGAATGTATTCAAATTTGAATTGACTGCATAGTTTTTCATTTGTGTACTCATAGAGACATCTAAGATGCAGCTGGATATACCTCGGTCTCACTGTACTGCTGCGGCTGAGACTCTATCTCGTGGGTGTTGGAAGAAATACCACATTTATTGTGAAACCTGTATCCCAGTCCACATTTATTTATAACTTTTCTCCTCACAACCATATACCCGGCGCAGCTATATATTTCCCGGCACTGATATTCCCAAGGTCAACGGCAGGATACACGCACGTAAGTGCGTAAACGTGAACTTGTGAGTGTGAAGTTCCTGGGTAAGTGCCTATGTAACGCCAACTTGTGAGTGTGTCAGTGGTGTCTGACAGTCAATTTGTGAGGGTGAAGTTAGAAGTGCCTATCGACATAGCTTGTTCGCCAGTTTTGTTAATTCAATCTTCTCCTCATTTTGCCACTTCTTCATGGTCATGTGGTTGCTCTCATTGGTGGAAATCCATGTTATGCCCACGACATTCGATTTTCCACCAATAAGCATGCCCTGTCTTGGCAGATGCGTTTTAAGGGGGATTTTGCTTCACTGCACATAGCGTCACTATTAACTTTACAATGATTTGTAAAGGAGTTTCATATCCTTTGTTCTCAATTATCTGGTGACCTTACCCTAATGACGGTCTTTCCGTGGCCTTCGCAAATTTTCGTATATGCTAGCCCTTTTAGATGAATAAGCTATATGGTCTATCCCAGGGGAAGACAACTTCGGGCCGTGTGACGTATTTAAACGAAGAGCCAGCTTGTACTTTCGTGTGACGTCAGGCGAGAGTAGTGTATTGCTAGGCTGCCTAGATCAGCGGCGCATGTGTTCAGTTCCCTGTGTTTCACACTAGTTTGAGACCATGCTTCGAGATGTAGAAACATTATCAACTACGTTTCAGGTCCTTGCGACCCCGTATTCATTGGATGTTAACAATGTTTCTAGCAGGTTGCAAATTGAACTGATAAATTGCGACAATTTGCTGAAGGACAAATATAAACACAAGGAAGACTTGGCTGATTTTTATAAGAATGTTCCTCAAACCAGATTTCTGAGGTTATATGCCCTTGTTGCACAGATATTATGTATGTTTGGTTCTACGTATGTGTGCGAACAATTCTTTTCTATTATGAACCTTTCTAAGTCAAAATCCCGAAGCAGTTAGTTAGATCACAATCTAACATGCAGTCTTCGGTTACAAATATGCCGTACCTACAATATCTCCTAACATTGACAAACTAGTCAAAGAAAAGCGAAACGGCGAATGTTGGAAAATGTCCACCTAATTGTTCTGTATAGCTCTCCTCTAGCTCAGGCAAAATAGTTATAATTTCTGTTCTATTTGCGTTATAACATGACTGTTCACATAAACTAGAATTTACATGTATGGCATAAAGCCAAAATGTAATTATTTATAATCTGTGACTATTCCGTAATTTAAACAGTCAGCATTAAGATTATGATGTCCCATATCCTATTTCCTCTTGCCCGCTGTGACGTCACACGTTCAACTGGCTTGCTCTGGGAGCAAGTGTGCTGAGTGGGCTGACGTCACAGCAGCGTTACCTGTCTTCCCCTGGTCTATCCGAATATTTTATTTATTAATTTTCCTTAACAATCACTTCGGTTTATCCAATCACAAAGAGTAGGCTTGTCTTTCACTATAATGTCTTGCTTTTACTGAAACTTAAAAGCTCTGAACCAAGTACCGGTAGTTAACTAGCAATCCAAAATGTAAGAATGTGGCTGTCAGTAGGTGTGTCTAATTGCTCTGCTGGATGGTGTTGAGTCTTACGAGATGCAGATAGAATTAGTTTCTTGAACCAAGTCCCTTTCCAGGTTTACTAAACAGTGTAACAGTAGGGTTTTATTTTGTGACATTTCACTGGCACACTTCCAATAATTAAGCCATGATCCACAAAAACTGTAAGCATATTAATGCATCCTCTTGTATGTGATTTATGGAAGCGCTTAAAACAGTGAAACTTTCTTAAATTTTTTAAAAGTGTAATCATCCTACTCTTCAATTTTAGCTAATATTAAAACATTTTTTTCTAATAAGAATGGGGAGGTAGAAGTTGTTCAACACAGCACACAGCGCAATATGCTATTTTTAATGTGGGAGGAGGAACACATGAATTGCAGCTAGCCCTAGGTGAGTAAGGGAGAGGTAGAATACTGCTGCACAAGTCCAATGACACAGGAGCTGAGCACACAGAACAAAGATTTATGTTGCCATGTCTTAAAATATTTTGAAGTTTAAACATGAACTTCAATAAATTTTATAATCTAATGATAGTTAGGGCACTAGTCCACTGATATATGGCAGGTTCTTCAGATAATGTGCTTCACATTTGGCTGATATATAGTGCTTCATGAATATTGTACTCACAATATGTTTGGTTTTGAATTTGCTGTTTGGAGAAGTAATTATAGTGTGTGGGATCAAATAAAAAGTAATCTCGCAGATAAGCTCCAGAAGGGCCCCGGTAATCCATTATATTGGTCAGGAATGCACTAGAAAAGTAATGCTTATGCTAAGTTTTCCATAAGTTAAACTTTTACTATTACAATGTATCTTTTCTCAGTTAGTATTGAAGATAGAAGAATGAAATGTTTACCAGTTATTATTACTATAGCAAAGAATAGTTTAGTATGAACCTGTTTGCAATTTTTAATTTTTAGAAAATTATGGCTAATATACTGCAATTTTTTCTGGACAAAATAGAAACTTAATAAAAAGTAAAAAATTAAATATTTATAAACTGTGTGTTACAGTGTTCACAAGTGTTCTAGAAGCAATAGTTATTTGGGAAAAGGGACATTAAATTTGTCAAATTTAACATTGCTATGATAGGCAGAGCTGCTCCACTTAATGAACTTTGATGGTAAGACAGAATATGTGGTCAGACCAAAAAGGAAAGTAATTATGTAAATATATATTGTAAAATTTAGTTTATTTTTCATGTTGGTAAGGATTTGTCAAGTATTGAGAGTGTCACACCATTGTTTCATTGTTTGAGGGTATTATTTGTTTAATAAAGCCATTAATGTTTAGTAATGTGTTCAAATGTAATGTGTATAATTGTAAGAATTATTTTAGATTTAATATTAAAAGTGTAGGGAGGATAGATGGAGATCGCTTCCTCAACATGTTAGGAACTATTTAATATGTAAAATGATGTCATTGGGGATGCCGTAAAAAGTATATGCATACACATATGAATACAGATGCGTTGTTAAGGAATGTGCATCCCATTAACTGAAGAGTCAAGACATGTTTCTGAGATGTGTGAATTAAGGCACTATAAGTATAATATAAAATGACAAGCAGTACGAAGAAACAGTTGAGGAAGTTGGTCTGTGTGCATAGAAAGTTCACCTAAATAACACGTGTGTAATTCCCAGTGAAAAAGGTGCGAATAAAAGATTGTAAAAAAGTTTTATCCTGTACCACGACCCGAGATAACGACAGAGTCAAAGGGTTATCACCCTCACCCATAGCATTATTAAAAAACCGCACCAATAGCCTGTATGAAGAGAACTCAATTGTAAGGATCTTTAAAGTCTAATCATTAAATATCTGGATCTGGCAACATGGCTTTGTTGTCGCCATCCTTTTCACTGCAATATTTTCACCTTATAGACAGATGTATATAGATATATTATATTTGGGTTAAGTTCTACTTACTGGTGGAGGTGGTGGTTTATGAACTACTCTGGCTGCAGCTATATTTTCTAACCATTCATTGTATTCGTCTGGATCCATAGGTTTATATTTCCTTCTGGGCAAATCACATATTGCAGTAGTAGAAGTTCTGTTAAAAGAAACATTGAAACATGACATATTAGAAACTTATGTTGAACTTGATTTTCTCAATTATTTAAGGAAATAAAACTGTTAAAGCTTAATAAAATAAATCTTCAGGGCAGAACATCCTTCGATTCTCATATTCATATTCTTTAAAAGGTAAGTAAAACAGAAATAAATTAACATGTTGTTCAGTTAAAAATAATCAATAGACTGATTGTACTTTTTAAAATGTTTTAATAGTTTCTCTAGCCAGCTAAATATGATTCAGTAAGAATATCATGTTAATACATACATAGAGGATGAGAGAAAAGATTTAGCTTGATTGCAATTAAAAATATCAAGACTGACTTAAAAAGGTGGGTTAGCAACTTTTGAGTCACCAATTATATCCAAAGTTTGAAATTGATCTACATCGAAAATAAAGCTCTGAGTATGAGAGTATGAGAAATTGGTAGTCATTTAATCAGAAAATAACACACTAAAAGACCCAGCATAGGTAATTAAATTATAAGTATCTGTAGCATTCCTGACCTTCATATGCACGTTTTCTGTTTGAAATATGCCAGTCATTCATTTTTTTCATTCTTCTTTTTTTCCTTTTGCTCTTTATATGTATTTTTTCTGTTCCCCCCCCCCCCCCCCTATCTATCTCTTTTCTTTGATGTAACCTAGAAAATGTATAGTTTAAATGTAAGCTATGTCATAAATTTGTTTACCATCATTCTATATTCAATGGCAACCACTCCTTACACGCTACAGTCTGTGAGGTTTAAGTTGTCATATTTTCTAACGTCCTTGTCTAGCGTAGGGTAGTGAAAATAGGTGGGACAACAGACATTTCTTTATGAGTAGGCGTAGGCTTTCACGGCCCGTGTTTGAAATTCTAAAAGAGTCTTCCGGGCTGATTTACCGTGGTCTGCTGGAGTAACTTAAGACTCTTTTAGAATTTCAAACACCGGCCGTGAAAGCCTACGCCTACTCATGACTCGCCTCTACGGGGAGGAGACATATCGTCTGACTCGTAAACTGGAAGGGCTGCGCAAGCAGAAATCTTCGCTTCTTTGCTCTTTAACTTTCTTACTGCGCTGCCGAGACTCCGGTATAACTCCAAAATTCCTTAGAGTGAAACGACACTTTTTAACCGCTGCAGCACACCGCATCTACAATCGCTCTGAGCGTGCGCTGCTCCGAGAACGCATTCGCCAAACCCACCGCGAACTCGCCGCCAACAACCATGAGTTACTAGCCTTGCACCTCAAGCTGAGCAACTCTCTCCAAAGACATGATTGGGACCACGCTGATAGGATCACGTACAGCTCCATGATGGTTAACCAGAATATAACCACTACACGTCACAAGAAGAAATTTGAACGACTTACATCCACTACCAAACTGCCTACTACCTTGGATATCAGTCGGACGGTGGTAAATCTGTCAGACCACCAATTATCACCCGCAGAGACTTCACTACTTGCCAAAGGCGGCAATTACGCAGTTACTACATCTTCTCTACCAGCCGAGGATATCATCTCCAATATTGAATCTGGTATCCGCACACTTCCCACATCTGCAGCCGAAGAGATCCGCCGTGAAACTGCCAGGATTCTTCAACGCACCAAGGTTCCACCCAGCAACCTCTCAAAACAGTAAAAAACGGCTATAAAAAACCTGAACGCCAACACAGACATCATCATCTGTTCAGCAGATAAAGGAAATGCTACCGTTATCCTCAACCAGCGGGACTATGTGCAAAAAATCAAGGATCTTCTGAAACCAGATATATACCGCGAGATACAACGCTATCCAACAGCACACATACTACGTAATACCAACCTTCTGATCAAGAAGTCTACTCTACCAGAGGAAGACAAGCGACGCATCACAAAATCCGAAGCCCTGCCTCCCAGACTGTACGGCCTACCTAAGATCCACAAGCCGGATGTACCACTCAGACCTATTGTCAGCGGTATTGGATCTCCTACATATAGCATCGCGAAATATCTAGCCAATCTGCTGCAACCGCATGTAGGCAACACTGATACCTACATAAAGGACTCTTCACATTTCATCCAGAAACTCCAAAATCTCACTTTGCAGCCTCAAGACATACTCGTCAGCTTTGATATTGTCTCTCTCTTTACCATGGTCCCCGTCAACGATGCCATCACTCAACTGAAGCAGATTTTTCCTGACGACATTGCAGCTCTCCTTCGTCACGTTCTTACCACCACCTACTTTCAGTGGAATCATTCTTACTACGAACAAATCGATGGCGTGTCCATGGGCAGCCCACTCAGTCCAGTAGTAGCCAACTTCTTTATGGAATCCTTTGAAGCTACAGCTCTAAACACCGCATCTCACATGCCGTCTGCTTGGTTCCGCTATGTAAATGACACTTTCGTCATATGGAGTCACGGCGAGCAGCCTCTGCTGGGTTTTCTTCAACACCTGAACAGCCTCAATCCGCGCATCCAGTTCACCATGGAAAAAGAAAAAGACGGTCAGCTGGCATTCCTGGACGTGCTGGTCAGCAGGAAAGACAACGGCAAACTTGGACACACGGTGTACCGCAAGCCTACTCACACAGACCGTTATCCCAACAAAACCTCCAACCACCATCCGAGACACAAACGAGCTATGATTCAAACTCTCCTACACCGCGCTTCCCGTATTTGCGAGCCTCATCTGCTACCACAAGAGCTGCACCATCTGGAACAAGCCTTACAAGCCAATGGCTATTCTACACAAGAAATAAAGAGAGCCTTCCGACCACCCAGACAGCAGCCGATCTCTGCTAAGCCGACCCCACCTAGGAGCAAAGGCACGGTGTCCCTTCCTTATGTTCAAAACGTCACCGACAGGATTGAACGCCTCCTGCTATGCCATAATATCAAGACGGTTTTCAAGCCTACAAGAGAGCTCAACAGTTTACTACGCTCAGCCAAGGACTCGAGGGACCCCCTCTCATCGGCTGGCGTATACCGGATCCCCTGCTCGTGTGGTGCAGTATATATTGGTACGACGCTACGTAGTATCAACACCAGACTAAACGAACACAAGAGATGCTGCCGTCTTGGACAATTTGAAAAGTCAGCGGTCGCTGAACATGCTATAGAAGTGGAGGGGGAACATGTCATCAAGTTTCAGGACACCAGCATTCTATCTAACATCTCACACTACCATGCTCGACTACAGCGCGAAGCCATAGAAATTTATAAACATGCCAATAACTTCAATAGGAAAGAGGAAGCCCTTAAGCTCAACAAAACTTGGTGCCCCGTCATCGATAACATTAAACAACACAGAGAGTCAAGCAACACAAATCAATCAGAATCTAGTAGCGCCCAAGATGCAGCTAGCCTCCTCCCACCAACCGCACTGCCTCATCGAGCCCCGAGCCAATCAGAGAAGACCCCTCCGTGTATAAATTCCGCATCCCAGACAGTCAACGCCTCAGACGCAACAGTGCCTTCACCAAGAAGACTTCGACCACGCCACCGATGATGTCCACCGCAGTAGTGGGCGAAACGTCTGGACCAAGTTACTCCAGCAGACCACGGCAAATCAGCCCAGAAGACTCTTTCAGAATTTCAAACATTTCTTTGTCGCAATTCCTGAAAATTCCAGAACCATAGAAGCTCATAACTCGCACTTCCATTGTATGTCAAATGAAGGTTGTCAGTGGCATATGAGCTGTGTGAGCATGTACCACACAGTGAATGCTTTATTGGGAAAAAGATGGTCTGATAGATGAAATTATGGACAGATTATTCATAAATTTTGAAGAATTGGAATCAGAAGATGAAAATGAAAATTTGTTTCAAATATTTGATGGTGAATCAGGGAATGAACTATTGGATGGGCACCCAGCTACTGATGTATGTTTGGATGGTGTATCTGCTTGGCCTACATTGTCATAGAGTGAGATAGCGAGTATTTCTTCCTCTGTCTAAGAAGGAGATGCCAAGTTAAACCTCACAGACTGTAGTGTTATTTTTCATTTCAACATGGACCATTTTATTATAAACAAAATGAAAGTAATTTAAAATGTTCTAAGAGTCACTTTGAACATACAGTAGAGTCCCCCCAATCTGAGTTCCGCTAATCTGAAAATCCACTTAACCCGAACAGGGCTAGGAAAAAAATCTACCAAATTTGTTTTGAATTCTAAAACAGGAAAAAATAAAAATTAAGATTAAACTAGCTCTCCCAAGTAAAAACATAGATTTATTAGCACAGAAAAAAACATGAAATAAATGCTATGGGAGTAAACAGAAAATCTGTCGGCTGTCTTAGACACAAAAACTGAAAACTTGAAAGCCTACACCTACTAACACTGGGTATAACAAAGTTTGGATGCAATTTTGTTATATTAAGAAAACAAAATTGAAAAGGAAATCAACACTTAAGAAGTGAAGTCAGTGATCTTTTAACGCAACACACTGAAACATCTTGAAGAGGCAATGTTTCACCAATGTCACGTAAACATTACATCTCAAGGAGTTGGCTAGAACTTAGTTATAAACTAAATTACAGCATACTCTACTAATTTCATACTTTCAATCATTTTCATACTTGACATATAAATGCTTAAAGTCAATATGTTATATTTGATGAAAATCCACCTAATCTGAACAGAGTTAAGTCCTAATTAGTTCAGATTAGTGGGACTCTGCTATGTAATGAACATTTGGAATTATGAAGAGATACACTTGAGCATAGAGAAGGAAAGAGAGTGCTTGAACTAATGAAAGCCATCAGCAATGGTTCCTATCATAGCCTGCCATAACATCATCATCTCAAACATTCACCATAGGAACTTCACTTTAGCAAGCTTACATTTGTTTCGCTCTTTGTATGACATCATCTGGAATTAAGTACAGTCACATCAATACTTTCCTTGCTATTAACACAAAGCGGTTCTACATTCATTGTTTTTGTATAAAAGCTCAGATAATACCATGCATTTTTTGACAGGCCAGACCGCCTTGCAGCGGCAAGGCAGAGGTGCACTCTCCGCCAGAGTTAGGCATAAACGACCAGCAAATCAGGGGTACAAAACACTAACTACTGTACTAACTTGCATTTGGCTTACCTGCATTGCATCAGATATTGAAATTTATGACCTTTATGCAAATACATTCCCTATATTTAAAAAAAAAAATTCTGGTTTATGGCTAGAGATTTCTTCTGGGCTTAAAAGCCATGGTTTGCTGGAGTTTTGAGGTCCAGACCTTTCGTCCACACCTGCGGTGGACATCATCGGTGGCGTGGTCTGAGTCTTCTTGGTGAAGGTTCAGTTACAACAGAATCGTTTATGACTGGAGGTGCCGTATTTATATGTGGAACGCTCTCAGGGGATTGGCTGGGCTTGAGCGGGAGGTGTGTGTCAGATGGGTGGGTCGTTCTGATCATCCCGCCTCTGGTCCTGTACGGATGCGAGATCTGGGGAGTGGTGGCAAAGTCCACCTTCATCAGACTCCAGACGCTGCAGAACCGGGCATTTAAGGATGATCTATGATACCGGCTGGAGATTTCCTGCCCATATCCTACATGAACACTCCGGTATCCCGTACATTGTCGACGTGATTAAAACCCGCGCTCGCACAATGTACAACAAAATCCAGAACCACCCTAACCCACTGGTGAATACTCTGGGTCAATACGACCAGAGAGAGCCACGCCGACTACCATCAAAGAGACTACCAAAGGACATCCTAAGCCCGGCGGTTTAACTCTGAAGATGGGAAAGGCGAAAGTACAATCTGTATTCAAAACAGAGAAAACACCTGTTTTAGTTCACCTCTCAGTGAGTGACTGACGGCCAGAACCCTGGAGGGGATTAGCGCGTCACCTGACTGGCCGGAAACGACCAATCAGAAACCGCTCAGAGCCCGCTCGCGGACCAATCCCTTCCAACCACCCCTCCTGCCCCTATAAAAACCCCTTGTTTCCATTAATCATTTCCCCAGACATCACTGGATCAGCTGGAGCCCTGGCTCGCCCAATGGCGAATAAAAGTCAATGCCACTAAGAGTAAAGCTATAATGTTCACAAAACGCAGAAAACACTTCCACCCGAGGCATGGACTGCAACCGCTAAAACTTTTTAACAATGATATCACCTGGACCAATAAAGTAACGTACTTAGGTCTAGTGATGGATCCGGGACTCACCTGGCGCCCTCACATAGAGGAAGTGCGCAGAAAAGCCTATGCTCAATTGAGCAAGCTGTATCCCTTAATCAACTACAGTAACGCCCTACAGCTCGACATGGGGCTAACACTTTATAAAATGCTTATACGGCCCATACTGACGTACGCGGCGCCGGTCTGGGGCTACGCGGCAAAGACACATATCAAAAGAATTCAACAACTACAAAATAAGATACTGCGTATAGTAGCAAAAGTCCCATACTTAGCACCATCCAAAAAACTGCACGAAGACCTACACATACATACGATAGAACAATTTATTAAAAAACTAGCCTTCGACTTATACAATAAAATCCCATCACACCACAATACACTCATCACTACACTTGGACAATACGAAACAACCATCGACAAACACATGAGACCACTATCCCTTTTTGACAGAAACTTAACCAACCCAGACATAGACGACGCCATAAACGACTACCTTGACAACCTGATACATTAAGCTAATCCACCGACTT
The DNA here is from genome assembly GCA_030765045.1 of Tenodera sinensis. Taxonomy (NCBI): domain Eukaryota; kingdom Metazoa; phylum Arthropoda; class Insecta; order Mantodea; family Mantidae; genus Tenodera; species Tenodera sinensis. Next base: position 207,682,537 of record CM060964.1, on the reverse strand, counting down.
TGCCTTTATGTTACAGACATACCACGTGACGTCCATCTCCCACAGTGCCCTCCAAGACCTTGCGCTACCTAGCCAAGGCGGTCCCAGGGGAGAGGGCCCCCTCGGGAGTGGCACTGGCCCGCACCTGCACTTTAGGCAGACTGCCCGCCAAGTGTGCACTCCAGACGACCAGGCGACACCCGGAAACACAGAGAAAGAAAGGGGAAAAAAAAAAAAAAAAAAAAAAAAACCACACAGACGCGGCACCCATCGAGGATGCCAAACACCGACGCGGCTCCCAATGTGGACGCCAAGCACGACGGGGCTCCCACTAGGGACGCCTAACATAGAATAAGTAAAAGCACTACAAAGTTGTTATAAGTAAAACTACGACGAATTTCATTTTCACTGTCACCTCAATCTCCCCAGGCTGTAGCCAGGACTTGATCATGACTGCAGCCCGGGATTTCATCGTTGACGCGCTCGCATGCACTGCATGCCAGCATGAAACATTGCGTCACTGACCGGGGTGCAAATGCGGGACCCGACTATCATACCCACAATCATTCACCAAATTCTCCCCTGCAAGACAGGGCATCTCTTCTGTAATTACCAGCTGTTACTGCCCCGGCAGGCAGCTCTCATACATCACCATTGAACGCGCAGAAGCCCTAATACAGCTCTGCAATGAAATGTCTTCCGGTGGGGTTTTTTAGTGAGTAGGCTGCCCGGGTTCGAAGCCAGGGTAGGAGTCTTACACTCGCATGCACGCATGCGGTAAGGGCGTAAGTAGCCTTTTTCCCCACCACAAAAAAAAAAAAAAAAAGAAAAAATAATCATTTCCCAGTGTAACAAACATCCCTGTAGTAACACCATCGAAACCATCGCGCAGGTTAAGCCGTATAACGGCTAGGTACTGCAGACATGACACTCGAACGGGGCAAATAAAATTGCACCCGCTCGACTCGAACTGCCTCTGGAGCCTCTGGAGCTGATATGGTGATAGTATTTTGCCAGTGTTTTCCATGATCTGTTTGTACCTTTTTCATGGTTAGCATATAACAAGAAGTGAATAACGATGTTATATTTGACAGAAGTATAAGTTCTCCAAAACTCACACAAATAAGGCATATCTCTGAAATGGTTCACTCTACAAAAAAATTTATTTACACATAAATTGTGTATTTTAGCAAGATCTACATTTTTTGTACAGTAAGATTTGGTCTATCTCTTATGGTTTACCAGTTATACAAAAGGTCATCCAGAGTAAATACGACCACAGAGGCCAGAAAATTCAAGATATACATTTCATTTGTCATAAAAATATCTCAGACATATGGCATTTTAATCTAAATCTTTAGAGCCATTTTCAAGAAAATCAAAATTTTCGTCAAATTTTCCATGTAAAGGGTAGTCCAGGTTGAAGCAATTTTCTTCAAAATCTTCATGTTGCGTCCTTGAAAGATATTAAACTTAAATACCAACTTTGGTTTTTAACCGACTTATCGTTTTTGAGTGATGCTGTACACAGACTGACACACACCCACACACAGATGCACACGGACCTTTTTCTAAAAATCTGATGTGTTGCACTCACATGACTATCACTACTCTTGTACTAGCCATTCTTACAAACTCTTATTCCTATATCTTCTTCGTGTTAGTTATACAAATTATCTTGCCTGGTTATTTCCTTGTAGGTGCAAGGGAAATATTAGAATACAGTACGGTTTGAGTGATCGTCAAATCTTTTAAAGCTTTAAGATTCCATTCTCTTTGCATGCTTAACATATAAAAAATGAACAACGATGTTCCATTTCACAAAATTTTTCTGAAACTGACACAAATAACAAGGAATATCTCCGAAATGGTTCACTCTACAAAAAAATTTATTGATACATAAATTGTATGTTTTAGTGAGATCTACATTTTTTGTACATTAAGATTTTGTCTATTTCTTAGAGTTTACAAGTTATTCAAAAGTCATCCTGAATAAACAGGACTACATATGGCTATAGCCAGAAAATTCAAAATATACATTTAATTTGTCATACAAATATCTTAAACATATGGCATTTTAATCAAAAGTATTAGAACCATTTTCAGGAAAAAAAAATTTTTGAAAAAATTTCCATGTAAAGGGTAGTTTTGGGTGGGACTATTTTCTTCAAAATCTTCATGTCTCATCCTTGAAAGACATTAAGCTTAAATACCAACTTTGGTTTTTAACCAACTTTTTGTTTTTGAGTTATGCTGTGAACAGACTGACAGACACACACACACACACACTCACACACACGGACATTTTTCTAAAAATGCTTTTTACGGATTCAGGGTGTCTCAAAAGATACATTTTCTGTGAAATCTCGACATCAAATTTTTGGGTGGAATACAATACTTCCTCTACTTACCAGTAGAGAAAGTAAAAAGGAAGGGAAAAGGTGCTCAAATAAGGTAAAAAAGGGACAAAAAGGTGATGGTTTATTCAACTAATTCAACAATTTCTCTTTCCTCTATTCCAATTTATTGAATTACAAACAAACACACCAAATTATCACTCATCAGAAGAAGGAAAACACATGAAGCTCTTATACTTCAAGACATTAAGCATCTCTACATTTTTAAAAGTAAGTCTGTTTCTATTAGGAGATGAATGTCTCTGAAGATGCTAAAGGTTCTTTCGGCATTCACAGAAACCAGTGGGTCAAATCTTGTATTCATTCAGAATGGCATTTCAATGGGGTAAAATGCTCAATGTCCGGATACTTCTGAAGACTAAACTCAAGTTTGTCTTTGGCAAAGCCATCCAGCTGCTCCCTCACGGAAGTAAAAATATGCCACTCTTTCTCCTTTTCCAAACCTTGTTCTTCTAACAGTTTAATAGCTGCAGTCAGGTACTTGTAACTATGTACACAATATATTTCTGCCTGAAAATTATGTATTTTCTCTGGTAACAGAAGTTGCTGTGCCTTGGAAATTGCACCTGCATCAGCTGGATCCAAAGAAAGCACAAACTCTTTAATTTTATCAAAATTCTCACACATCATAGCAGCACACTCGATCCAAGATCACCAGGGATTAATGACCAGGAAATTTGGAAGGGGCAGGCCAGTGGTTTCCTTGTAGACCACAACACAATTCGGAGCTTTCAGCAGAAAGCCTTATTTAGAGGAATTCCTGCTTGTGTAAGAGCTGCACAGAACTCAATGTTGATTTCCTTAAAATTTTGGCTTTTTGAAGATCTCTGTTGAAATGCATTTCGTAATAGAGGCTACCACGATTTGTTTGCCTGAAGATTCTTGTTCATTTGATGCTTAGAGCTGGAAATGTGATGTTTGATGTGATCTTGCTGGTGTTCTTCATCTAACAAAATTCCTGAATCGCAAATAGTACATAGAATAACAGTTCCATCAGTGTCTATGAAGTCTTGTTTGAATTCCTGAGCCAGAACAATAAGTCAAACACTGGACACCTTTGGTATAGTAAAATCTAGTAATACAATCGTTTAGTAATGTAACAAAGACTAACACCAGTTCACTTGCTAACTCAATGTGACTGTTGCACTACTCATTCACTTGCTGTCCATACTCTTATATAACAACACAACAATTACCAGAATGTTCTCATTCATGCTGAAACTGCAGTATCAGTGATTTCTAGTAGCTTCGAGCAGAACCCAGAGTCAATTTGGAACTATGCATATACGGTTACTGCTGTCTGCGTGACCTTGGAATCCATGCAAACAGATGACGTCTGTCACAGTAAAAGGCTCACATTCACAAACAGTAGGCTACTGATTCTGGTGAAATTAAAAGCATAGAATGATATACAATGACAATGAGTTAAAGCAAGAGAAAGAGAATTTGTTGTACACAATTATTTTTCATTGTTGCAAGTGTGCTTTCAACTCCTGCACAGCATTTACTGAAAGAGTCAGGCTTACTCTTCACATGTTCACAGCAAGCTGAATAGATGTTAATTAAAAGTTAAATATTTTACATTGATTAAAATCATATAGAGTAAAATGGAAGGAAACTTAAAGGAAAAAAAGGGAGAAAAGGGGATTATGGGCATGGTTGGGGGAAAAAGTGATAAAAGTATCCTAAAAGGGAAAAAGGTGCATGAAAGATGCCTCTTTTGGCAACTATAAACAAAACTTCACACTGTGGTATCTTTCCAAATAGCTTAAATTTACCCTTAGAAAAAAGGTGTGCACATAAAAATCCTAACCCTGGTCATGAGAAATCCACTTATTGTATCCTTTTTCAAGTTTGTAGCTATCCTCACACTGAATAGCAAGCTTTTAAGATTACATGTGTAATTTGTGTGGCCATAGTTTGAAATTGCTTGCATTCACCCAAACGCTATTGCATGCATTGTCATTGTGAAGAAGCCACTTAGACATTCATTCAGTGGCAGATGAGTTTATATACAGGAATGAATTTCTTTAAGTAGGCTTTAATGTCCAGTCTCACTACATACAGCCCCACAGGTGGTGGACACCAATCATACGTAAAATGAAATGATGAAGATCTCCCTGGCATTTACCAGTTATGGGAACTGAAGGAAACGTTCTTGGTGACAGTTGAACCACAGACCTGCCATCAAAAAGTCCATGTCTTAACAACCTTGGTCACCTGTGTCAGTAGAGATGAACTGAGATGCATTCTAGCAGAAGACATTAAGGTAACACTCAACAGATTTACATTATTAACAATTATTTTTCTCAAAACCATAAATTAATGAACCATTTACCTAACTTTCACTCAACTGATAGCATTTGTGCTAAACGATGACCAAATACCTTTTACTTTAGTAACTGCATTAAATGTTTTATCAATACCTACCCAGGTTTATTAGAAAACCCTGTACCCAAAATGTATATAAAATCAGCACCTTGGGTGCAGGAAGGGTCAGAGAGAGGAGAGAGAGTAAGAGAGATATGTATAATGTTGCAATATACTTTCCTATTAGTCAATGCTTAAAACTTCCACTGTAAAATATGCAAGGACCCCCTAAATAAAAAAAAATAAATAAACAAGTAATAAACATTTTATTTATAATCATATTTTATAATATAATAATTGGGCAATGATTTTTGTCTGCTGAAAAATAAGAAAATATTTGGTAAAAGTGTTAAAATAATTTGCTTCAACTCACAGAAATGAGAGAAAAGAATTAATGTATTATTGGTAGGGGTACACACCACTCATTGATGGATATTAGCTTTAGCATGTTTCCTTAAAATTGTACTGCATTACAAAAGTCTTCTCCAAATTTGTCCATCATGAATGCATGCCAACTGTCCTCAAATAACGCCCTATACTGGAAAATGATCTTTCACATCTGAGACAGAATATTAGAAGATCCCAAAAGAAAATCGTTTATGTGAATATTTGTTACAAGTGTAATTTGTTTTTAGATATTGGTATGATTTGGTTAAATGGCAAAAACGTGTTGCAAATGCTCATTGTTACGAACAACTAAGTTTGCCCAAAGATGTCATAAATCTTTCCATATTTGATTTTAATATATATGTATAAATATTAGAATTATATGTGTTCCATAATAAAAGTAAGGGAGGATGGTTAGGGATCGCTTCCCTAACAAGAAAGAACTATTTGATGGACGCATACGCGGATGTATACGAAAAAGGCGGTGTCGCGTGAGGTGACGCCATAAACTGCCCATTCGCGTGTGTGTAATCAAGACATAGGGACGTATTGGTGTGACATGTGGGTATGGAACCTTCACCAGACTTTCATCAAGCATTGGTTCCACTAAATGAGAAGGTGGAAGCATTTTAAATCATTTAGAATGGTGCTGAGAGGAATTATTTAATGTAAAGTATCGATGAAGTGTTAATAAAATAATACATTGTGGTGAAGAAACATCGTGTGATTTTTCATTCCATCCGTTACCACACCCTGAGATCACAAAGATCTCAATAGCTAAAAGACACAATGTTCGATACAATAATTACAAAAACTGCACCACATCGAAGGATGTCAGACATGCATATTTAAACAAAGGCATGTCACTAAGAGTCACACACTCTAAATCAGTGATATTCAACCTGGAGTATGCAAAGACTTCTTAGGGGATACATAAAATTTAATTTAATTCTTCTTTGTGTAGTATTAAAGCAATTATAAATATTATAATCTACTTTAATTATGGCTATGTATAACTTGAATTAAGAATAACTCTAGGACTAGGCATAGATGTACAGGCTGAAATGCAAAATTGTCTTTGGGTGTATGCAGAGAAAGAAGGTTGACTACCACTACTCTAAATCACCTACTTGTTTGCCTTCTATTACTTGAGCACTCTGCACAGTTCTTGAGTTTTTGAAAACCATTGTTTTTCTCAAACATGTTTTTAAATTTGTTTTTTAGTACTTTTAGCTCTGGTAATCAATTAATTTTCATTTCATCAGCCTCCACCTTTAGTTTTTCCCTCAACAGATATGTTGAAATTTCTAGTTTTTGAACAGTCACACACATAGTTTAGATTTATGGATATGAATGCTGGGTCGGGTTTAAGGGCCCGTTGGATATGAATGCCAAATCATATTTTTTAATTGGCCATCTTTCAAAAACCTCAATTTCAATAGATGATGCATCATCTTTGTCCTACAACAAATACAAAACTTTCAAAATTTGTTCCATAGTACAAACTGTGCTTAGTCAAGTGCCCCAGCAGTAACTATTGGCACAAGGGGAAGAGATCATTCTTCAATGGTGATATAAGAAATATTTTCCCATTTGATACAAGACTATACACATTGGAATACAGAAATCTCATACATTCACATAATCTATGAAGAGCATGAACTATCCAAATGATATGAATCATTTTTGGAAAACTCACAGGAAGGACTTGACCTTTTATCATATGGTGCACCATCTGTGGGAAATACTTGTAGTAATATATAGTGGTATTTTCTGCCATTTGGCCATATCCTAAGGTTTTATTAAGTAACCTCAAAATGTTTCTATTGTTTGTTGCAGGGAGTTCTTTACATGCTACTAAATATGACTGCTCATTAACTAGTTCATCACTTTCAATACACCAACAGCAGTATTTCCTGTTTCTCTGAAACTTGGATCTTGGATTTCATCAATGCTTACCCAAAGTTTTTCATTTTCACATACTGCCCTAATTTTGTGTAGTCTCATAGCACTTATGAAAGTAGATCTTACTTAATATTGATTCTTCAGAATGCTCAATGGCAATATATCTAGTGAAGAAGTTCAAAAGTTGGAAATTATTTCCTGTTTTGAGTGGGATATCAGTGCTGAAAATAGTAATTTAGTTCCTCACGGCAGCCACACTAAAAACAAAAAGAGAGAATAACACGGTGGCATCTGTTAACTAGATGTTGAATATAAATAATTTGCTTTTTGTTGTATCTATGATATTAATAATAAAAGTAACAAGAAGTAGTATGTGAAATAAGGTTCAGGATAGCAAGAGAACAGGATGTCCAACAAAACTAACACCAAACACCTAAAATAAAATAAGGCATTTGGCAAAGGACAAACTTAGAGTTGGTACACGTGCAGTTGCCAAACATTTAAACTTCTCAGATGATTATCAGCAGAGAAACAAAACTATCAGAAGAACAATTGTGAAAGATTTCAGTTGGAGGCAATGCTGGAAAAAGCATGCATGCTGGCAGCAAGAACATTGCTGATTATCAGGAATTTTGCCAGAGGATGACGTCTAATGGTTTCTGTGATTCAAACGAAGAAGGAAAGAAGAAGCGGATGCACATCTTATTCACCGATGAGTCTCTGGTGGCACTTTATCCAAAGACAAACAGACAAAGCATCCTTATTCATACAAATGATCCTCAAAATATTTTTTTTTTCACTCCAAAGACCAAAATTTGGATTGAAGACTATGGTAGTTGGTAGCATCTGTGGTTATGGGAAATCACAACTGCAAATAATAGAAGCCGAAAAGACTGTTGATGGCCGGTACTACCAGGAAAAGATTGTTCCTGTGTATGTCAACCTAATTTGAGATGGTGTTTTCACAGATCCAGGCAGTGCTTTTTTCATGCAGGATGGTGCACTGACCCACACAGCTCAACAGTCAGCCTTTTGAAGTGAAAATTTCCTGGGGGAATGGCCAGGAAATAGCCCACACCTCAACCCTGTGGAACACATATGGGCCAGACCACAGGGTTCAGTATTCAAGGAACCTCGACCATGCAACAGGGATCAACTATTGACCGTGTACAAGAGGAATGGCACTCTATTACACCTGACAAAACTGCAGTGCTCATGGAGAGTTTTGCCAGACGAGTGGAAGAATGCATCCACAATGAAGGGTGTCATACAAAGTGCTGAAAATGTGTGTTGTGTGATTTCTACATCTGTATTGTTCATTATGGTAGAAATAAGCTTTTGAAAAACTTTTTTTTAAATAAAGTTAAGACAGAATATTATAAGACCCCAAAAGGAAATCATTTATGTAAATATTTACTGAAAATGTAATTTATTTTTGGTGTTGGTACGAGTTGGTTGAGTGACGAAAACGTGTTACTATTGTTCATTGTTACAAAAAATTAAGTTTGTTTAAAGACGTCATAAATATTTCCATATTTAAATTTAATATATATGTATAAATAAAAGAATTATATGTGTTCAATATTGAAAGCGAAGGGAGAATAGCTAAAGATCGCTTCCCTAACAATATGGGAACTATTTGATGAACGCATATGCGGATGTACACAAAAAGAAGGTAGTATCATGTGATGTGGCACTGAAATCGTTAATAGCGTCTGTGTGCTTGATATGAGAAGACATGTTTTTATAGTGCTCTTGGATGTGAGTAGAAAATTGACTAAACTTTCATGAAGCTTTTGTTCTAAAGTTGTTGAAAAACTGGAAAGACTATTTATATAATATAAATTGGTGCAACGAAAAGTAATTTAAGTGTAGAGCCGAGAAAAAGTGTTAATAAAGTAATATATTATAGTGAGGTAACATCGAGTGTTTGTTCATTCCATCTAGTACCACGACCTGGGGTAGAAAAAGAATCTCATAACTCAGCGCATACAAAGCACTGTATTATTATAAAAACAGCACCAAAGTTATTGCTAAAATGTGATCGTAGAGACTTTCCACCCACGCTGTATAATGATGTTTAAAAAGAAGGTGCTTTCCTAAAATATGCGAAATAGCAAAAGTAATTTTAATAATCAAATCCGGGAAAGAAACCCATCTAAGTACAGACCCATAAATTTAATAAATTTAGGGGGGAAGACCCTAGAAAAATGTCTCATCAATCAAATAAATACTATCTGAACACAAATGACCTGCTAAAAGAAAATCAACATGGATTTATTCCACAGAAGAACATAAAAGATGCAGCAATGGAAGTAAACCACTTCATGGAACCAGAAACAGTAAAGAGGAATATAGTAATAATGGCAAGCCATGATGCTGGAAAAGCCTTTGACACAGCTTGGTGGCCTAGCATCCTAAAGAATCTTAAAGGTATAGCATGCCCAAGAAATTTACACCAGCTCAGCAAAGGATATTTCAGTCAAAGTTATGCAGTATTGTCAAACAACATTAGAATAGAAGTAAAAAAGGGTGCCCCCAAACATTATGCTGCAGATCTGGGTTTTGGAATCTGCTTTACAACTCTCCATTTAGCCTAGAATTCATAACATACTCAACAGTTATTTATAAATGCACACACACCATGCAGAGAGTATTTTGACACTTAGTTGTCTTTGCTATAAGCAGGGATGAATTTCTGCCTATTCTTGTACTTTGCAATATTATATCATCAAATTTTTCAGCACACAGAACAAGATGCAGGTGTCACTTGGGTTATGGAAAGTCTTCTTGAAACACTTCTTATGGTGAAAGCCATGAATTGCCAATCTTGTAGTCACATGCCACAGTTGCCTCCAGGACCTGTCTTGCATCACGCAGATTACATAGAATTCCATAGGTAAGTTTCTTTTTTCCTCTTGTAGGTCTTGTAGAAGCTTCTTATAGTCTTCCATAGCTGGCAGCAATAGTGCATACTGCAGATCTTCAATTAAGAATGTCTCCCTGGTAAGTTCATATGATAGCCGTCATCTGGAATTCTGTGATACTCCCAGAACTGTCTTGAAGTATCTGGCTTCTACACTTTCTATCTCTTCCAACTGCTTGTATATGAGGTATTTCCATACTGATTCAAGACCATGCACAAGGATGGGTAATATCTTAAGCCTAGATGACCTATTAATTTTGACCAAAGGAAAATCCATAGCAGAAGCTGAAAACTACATGAACATGAGCAAAGTGACAACATAGTGTAAGAACAATAAATTAAAGTTCAAAAAAATAAATCTAAGGTAATTATTATTTATTTATGCCAACAAACTTACTGTTGGTGTTTTTAAACACACAAGCAGTGTGTGGGCAAAGTTTGAAAGGTAGAACTGGAACTTAAAAATTCAATGCCACAACTGGGATTTGAACCACAGACCTTCCGCTTACCGGGCAGATGCTCTACTACTGAGCTATTGTGACAAACTGCCAGAATGGCATTAAATTCTTAACCCAGTTCGTATTTCTCCTGGTAAACCACAAAGGCAGTCTCACATCAGAGACAAATTACCCCAATGGTGACTTACTATTGTAAGTACTTTATATACCAGGATTAAATAAGATTCAGATGGTAATTATTATTTATTTATTTATGCCAACAAACTTACTGTTGGTGTTTTTAAACACACAAGCTGTGTGTTGGCAAAGTTTGAAAGGTAGAACTGGAACTTAAAAATTCAATGCCACAACTGGGATTTGAACCACAGACCTTCCGCTTATGGGGCAGATGCTCTACCACTGAGCTATTGTGACAAACTGCCAGAATGGCATTAAATTCTTAACCCAGTACGTATTTCTCCTGGTAAACCACAAAGGCAGTCTCACATAAAAGATTTGAATCTTTTTTGTGTTTGCTGTTACAAGAACTCCGCTACAGTAAGTAAATAATGGCTTTATATATACATTGTATGTTGTGTTAAGAGTTGCTCTGGAACATCCCCACTTCATTCCTGTCAGACGTTTTAACAGTGAAAGGCGCCTCTGTGCTCTTTGTATTACATTTTCTATTTGTTTGGTCCATGTAAGTTTTGTATCAAATGCAACTCCTAAATACTTTGCTTCCTTTGTTTCTGGTAATTGTTGACCCTCAAAATTTAGTTTTATTTTTAGTGGCTTTTTTCTTAGTGAAAAGATTTGGTAGTTTGATTTTGTTGTATTAACAGTCATTAAATTTTCTTTGGTCCACCTTTGTAATTTGGTTAAGGATTATTGCATGATTTTTTCTAGTTCTGTACTTTTGCTTTTTGGTTTTGAAGTCCACATTACTAAGTCATCAGCAAATAGTGCATACTTCATACCTGATTCTTGTATTTGTTGTGGCAGATCGTTAATAAATATATTAAAAAGTGTTGTGCTTGGCACTGCGCCTTGTGGTAAGCCACGGTGTACTTGTTTGTATTCAGATATGCTTCTTCCATATCTGGTTGCAATAAAGAGTTGTGTTAGGAAATGGCATAGCCATGAAAATATTGGACCTTGTATCCCTAGTTTTTTTGCTTTCTTTAGTAGTTTTGTTCTGCATATAGAATCATATGCACTTTGGAAGTCAATAAAAACTGATAAATTATCTTTCTTTCTATTGAAGGAGTCTTTGAGTCCAGCTTGACATGGGGAAATTAAACTTTTTGATTCTAGAAACCAATTTAACCTGTTTGACACCATTCTTTCCATCACTTTTGCTATTATGCTAGTAAGAGCTATTGGTCTATAATTTTTTATTTCTGATGCTGTTTTGTCTTTCTTCAAGAGTGGGACAATTATTGCCTTTCGCCATTCAGCAGGTACAGTGGTTTTCCAGGATAGATTGTAGAGTTTTAGTAGTTTGCTGTTTTGCTGTTTTTCCAAGGCTTTTTATGAACTCTGGATGTATGTGATCAGGTCCAGGAGACTTTTTGTTGATCATGATATGGTATTCAGTATGTGCAAACCATGGAAAGTCAACAATAAGGTCTCAATGTTTACAGATAGCAGAATAACATTAGATTCTCCTAAAAACCAAAAGAAACATACACATTTAATAGAAGAAATCAGAAGGGAAGTGACTGAAGCAGAAAGGAATAACTGTTGTTGTTGTTAGCTAATGCTGGATTTCTGACAATGAAGTCATTAATCCTCCTGCTCTCCAATATTTTTCACTGATGGATGGGGCATTAGAAGTGGAAGGGCATATTTGAAGGTGGTCTTGATCCATTTCCTCTTGCAGATCACATACAGGACAGAGTGGTGAAGAATATATCCCAATTCTGTTTAAATGTTTTGCCAGACAATCCTGTCCTTCAATCAACCTGAAGGTTGCAACTGCTGTTTTTTGAGGATACTCAGGAATTACTGTTTGAATGTTTGGTAGTTCCCATCTTTTATTTTTTGATTTTTCATAGTAACATTTTGCAATAAATTTTTTGAATTCAGAGTTGACTAATCTTTTAGCTGCATAAAATGGTAGATTAACTATAGATTTCTGCACATTGCCGGTACCCTTTTTTGCAAGAAAATCAGCTTTCTCATTACCACTCAGTCCACAGTGAGCTGGTATCCATTGAAAGACTAGGTGTTTTTGTTAGATGGGTAAGGATTTTCCAAATTCTATAATTGTTTGGTTTATTGGTGACAACTTAGAAGTAATTGCTATAATTGCTGCCCTGGAATCTGAGAGAATAACTGCTTGCTGAAACTGTGAAATTCTGTACAAAAGATTTTGTAGGACCATTCGAATTGCTTCAATTTCTCCATCAAAGTTAGTAGTTCCATAACTTAAACATTTGTAATGGGCAAAGAGGTGACATGTGACTCCAGCACCTGCTCCATCTTGGTTTGATATTAATGATCCATCAGTATAAATATGGAGCCATTCGTGTTCTGGAAATCTAGTATGGATTGTCTCTAATGCCAATAATTTTAGAACACTAGTTGGAGTATCACTTTTCTTAACTTCTTCTGTCAGGTATAAATAATATGTGATGTCCAATGTTTGTGTCGGATTGACTTTAGATATGAAGTTTTCCTTTGAATTAGGAAGGTACACATTCTTCTTGATGTCTTGAATTTTGGAAAGAAAGCTCTCGTGAGTCTTTAGTGTATGTGTAAAATTTCTCTTGTGCCATGTATTGAATGGGAGTCTGATCAACTTTTTGTGTTGAATAAGAGCCGCTTTTTCTATTTCATATTCAATGGGGCATTCGTTGGTTAGTATTTCCATAGCTGCTATTGGTGTGGTTTTGATAGCACCTGTAATTAATCTCAGACTTTGGTTTTGAAAGATTTGAATCTTTTATGTGTTAGCTGTTACAAGAACTTCGCTGCAGTAAGTAAATAATAGCTTTATATATACATTGTATGTTGTGTTAAGAGTTGCTCTGGAACATCCCCACTTCATTCCTGTTAGACGTTTTAACAGTGAAAGGCACCTCTCTGCTCTTTGTATTACATTTTCTATTTGTTTGGTCCATGCAAGTTTAATATCAAGTGTAACTCCTAAATACTTTGCTTCCTTTGTTTCTGGTAATTGTTGACCCTCAAAATTTAGTTTTATTTTTAGTGGCTTTTTTCTTAGTGAAAAGATTTGGTATTGAAAATAGAATAGAATAGAATTCAACTCGATTAAAGACTCATATAGGACACCTGGGAAATGAAATGGCAGACTAACTCGCAAAGGAGGTAGCACGATCTGAGGAAATCCAAGAGAGCTACTGCAAGACACCAAAAAGTGCAGTGAAAAGTGAAATACACTATAACAGTTTAGTGAAGTGGTAAAATGAATGGGACATCCCAACTACAGGACAAATCACAAAATCATCTTTCCCAAATATAGCTGATCAGTGAAAATTGAGACTAAACGTAATGCTACATTTTTTATCCATAGGTGCTTTTGAAGTGCTGTTACATGGGTAAGGATTTTCCAACATTCTATAATTTTTGTGACAACTTGGAAGTAATTGCTATAATTGCTGCCCTGGAATCCGAGAGAATAATTGCTTGATGAAAATGTGAAATTCTATACAAAAGATTTTCTAGGGCCATTCGAATTGCTTCAATTTATCCATCAAAGTTTGTAGTTCCATAACTTAAAGATTTGTAATAGGAAAAGAGGTGACACGTGACTCCAGCCCCTGCTCCATCTTGGTTTGATATCAATGATCCATCAGTGTAAATATGGAGCCATTCATGTTCCGGAAATCTAGTATGGATTGTCTCTAATGCCAATAGTTTTAGAACACTAGTTGGAGTATCACTTTTCTTAACTTCTTCTGTAACGTGTAAATAATATGTGATGTCTAATGTTTGGGTCAGATTGACTTTAGATATGATGTTTTCCTTTGAATTAGGAAGGTGTACATTTTTCTTGATGTCTTGAATTTTGGAAAGAAAGCTCTCCTGAGTCTGAGAGGTAGAACTGGAACTTAAAAATTCAATGCCACAACACCAACAGTAAGTTTGTTGGTATAACTAAATAATAATTACTCTCCTGAGTCTTTAGTGTATGTGTAAAATTTCTCTTGTTCCATGTATTGAATGGGAGTCTGATCAACTTTTCATGTTAAATAAGAGCTGCTTTTTCTATTTCATATTCAATGGGATATTGGTTGGTTAGTATTTCCATAGCTGGTATTGGTGCGGTTTTGATAGCGCCTGTAATTACTCTCAGACTTTGGTTTTGAAAGATTTGAATTCTTTTTGTCTTTGCTATTACAAGAACTTCACTGCAGTAAGTAAATAATGGCTTTATATATACATTGTATATTGTGTTAAGAGTTGCTCTGGAGCATCACCACTTCATTCCTGTTAGACATTTCAGCAGCGAAAGGCGCCATTCTGCTCTTTGTATTATTTTTCTATTTGTTTGGCCCATGTAAGTTTGGTATCAAATGTAGCTCCTAAATATTTTGCTTCCTTTATATCTGTTAATTGTTGACCCCCAAAATTTAGTTTTACTTTTAGTGGTTGTTTTTTTAGCGAAAACATATGGCAGTTTGATTTTTTTGTATTAACAGTCATTAAATTTTCTTTGGTCCATTTTTGTAGATTGATTCAGGATTGTTGCATGATATTTTATAGTTCTGTACTTTTGTTTTTTGGTTTTGAAGTCCACTTTACTAAGTCATCAGCAAATAGTGGACACCTTACACCTGATTCTTGTATTTGTTGTGGCAGGTCGTTAATAAATATATTAAAAAGTGTAGTGCTGAGTACTTGTCTATATTTAGATATATTTCTTCCATATCTGGTAGCAATAAAGCATTGTGTTAGGAAATGACATAGCCATGAAAACATTGGAACTTGTATCCCTATTTTTTTTACTTTCTTTAGTAGATTTGTTCTGCATATAGAATCATATGCACTTTGGAAATCAATAAAAACTGATAAATTATCTTCTTTTCTATCGAACAAGTCTTTGATCAGAAAAGTAAGACTTCTTCATTTGTAGAGTGGAGCTCCCTGAATCCAGCTTAACATGAGGAAATTAAACTCTGTGGTTGTAGAAACCAATTTAACACATTTGACACCATTCTTTCCATCGCTTTTGCTATTATGCCAGTAAGAGCTATTGGTCTATAGTTTCTTATTTCTGACGCTGTTTTGTCTTTCTTCAAGAGTGGGACAATTATTGCTTTTTGCCATTCGGCGGGTACAGTGGTGTTCCAGGATGGATTGTAGAGTTTTAGTAGTTGTTGTTTTGTTGTTTTTTCCAAGGTTTTTTATGAACTCTGGATGTATGTGATCTGGTCCAGGAGACTTTTTGTTTTGTAGGTTATTAATTGCAATGTTCAGTTCCTGCATATTAAAATTTTGAAAAAAGCTATTGCATTGAGTGTTAGGATCACATTCTCTTTCTTGTTTCAAATCTGTCTTAAACTTTTTATGTTCCTTTTTATTATTTCTTATTATTTTATGTGAATTAGCATAATATTTATTGAATGTTTCGGCTATGGCTGCATCATTTGTTAATATTTTATTGTAGTGTACGATAGGTGTGCTGTTGTTTTATTTCCTGTCCTTGAATCTTTTATGAACTTATGGGCCTTGTTACCATCTGTCCATAATCCATTTTTTCTAAGAAATTATTAAAGTGATTCTTTTTAGCTGTATTAATTTCTTCTTTTAGTGAGGCACTTTTCTTTTGCCATATTTGTTTATCTGATATGTTTTTTGTTTGTTCAGCTGTATTTCTAGCTATATCCCTTTGCTTCTCCAGTTCTTCTAAATGAGGGTTCCAAAAGGGTTTGAAATTTTTTATTCTTTCATGAGGAATATGTTTTTTTGCAGTTTCTAGGATGATTGGTTGGTCATGCAGCTGTGAGTTCGTTTGTTCTTTAAATTTATGTTCCAGTTCAATTTTATATTTTTTCCTATCTGCTTTTTTGAAGTTCCAATACAGATTCATGTGATGTTGACTGTCATTTGTATTATCTAGTTTTATATCAGCAATTATTGCTCTGTGACCAGAACTTGTGTCTCATGTAACTTGTTTTTTTATTTTTGAAACAATATCTGTTGTAGCTAACAAGAGGTCTGGTTACTGCCTGCTCCAGAGTAATGTATGAGGGTTGTGGGATCTTCTTTATCATAAATCAGTTCAAAGGTTGTGGTATTCAAAAATTCTTCCACTATCTTCCCTGTAGAATCCACTTTTTCATAACCCCATCTTTTGAAACGGGCATTGAAATCCCCAATTACGATTGTTTTATTTAATTAGTCAATAAGTGAGAGGTCTGGTTCATTCCTGGGAGGATTTTAAATACTGTATAAATGTAGATGTGTTTTGTTATCCCAAAAATTTAGCTTTATTAATTCACCTTTATCTGTGTTATCCATTTCTTTAACAACTTTAAAGGAGGATTTAATATCCTTTTTGACTCCAACTAATATTCCACTACTTATCTGTCTACTTTTGGTTAGTAGGTGTAGTAAAAATCCAGTAAAACTGAAGTATTTAAGTTGATCATTTGTTAGATTTGCTTCTTGTATGAAAAATATATCTATGTTATAGTCGAATACAATTTTTTTGAGTTCTATTCTTTTTGTTTGAGTGAGACCTCCTGCTTTCCATTGTATAATTCTGATGTTAGATCTTCTACTAATATAATGTTTTAGTTCCGAAAAGTAGTCCCCGCCCAGAGATCCGAATGGGGTACTATTTTAACTCTGGAACATTTTATCCCTCGAGTCATATTTCATAAATACTGAAGAGACTTAGCAGTAATAGTAACCTCTTTTTAGAGAGCACCATATTTTTATGTTTTGTTGGTAACATAGCTGTCTCACAACCCCCAGAATGTCTGGAGGACCACACCTGTTGCTGGTTTATGGATCTCACTGATCTGACCGGGAGAATGAGCAAAATAAATTCACCAACCATATCCTCTGATTAACAATCAGAGGATGCATTACATGCAATGACAGGTCAGCATGTTAGGGATTAAGATTTTATAGAGAAATTAGAGAAATGGAGAGGTTGGAAAAGTAAAGACTCCTTAGCCCTCGGGAACCCTAATAGCATCGGGGTCGGAAGGGAACAAGAGATGACCAAGGTAAGGTCAGATAGAAATGCTACAGTGAGGAGCAAAACACCATTAAGTGGAAGTAATGTTCTGCTCAGCTTGGGTACCTTGTGGTTGCCAATCACATATTCCCTAGACGGAGACCCCTGAGGAAAGATCATTTAATATACAAGTGCACATTGATAGAGAAAGAGACATTCTAAAAGTGGCAGTTTTAAGGACAGAAAATTGGTCAGTGAAAAATAAACTTGTGCAAAAATACCAGAAGAACTTAATGAGATTCACTGACAATATAACATTTGAAAACTTGAGGTGAAACAGATTATACACATCTCATCCACCTAAATTGCCTAAATGCCTACAAAAATACAACAATTTGTATTATATCTTATGAATTTTTTCCTTCAGAATTGCCTACAAGGATACATAGCACAGGCACAAGTTGGATCTATGAAGGGGAACAGTACTTCTTACCCATAAATAGAAAACTACTTGATGTAGTTATTCAAGTTGATTAAAGTAGTAAAATGGCTGCAACTTTCTGATGATTGCTGAATTATTGCTATTATTAAACCAACCCTAGCCCTTGGGTTAGCATTCTCAAACTGTGAAGTACACCATTTATGCACTTACATACTTCTTAAGGATAGATGTTTTTATTACTTTTCAATCCCATATGTAAAAATGTCATAGTCTATTTTGAATGAATGAATGAATGAATGAATGAATGAATGAATGAATGAATGAATGAATGAATGAATGAATGAATGAATGAATGAATGAATGAATGAATGAATGAGTGAGTGAGTGAGTGAACGAATGAATGAATGAATGAACGAACGAACAAAGGAATGAATGAATGAATGAATGAATGAATAAATAAATAAATAAGAGAATAATTACACAGTATTAATAGTAGTGCTTTTAATACGAACTTGTATCAGATATACATGCCTATATTTATATAAACAGTAAATGGCAGCTTTCAAATCCTGTTATCCCTTAAATGAATATTCTTAGCTATTTTGATTAAAGATAATAACAGAATATTTAGTTGGATTATCTTAAAATAAGTGAAATAACACAAAACATTACTAGTAACAGGGGTTGGCGATTTCCTCCAAAATTAAAGGAAAGGACTACCTGCAAGTTATTTCAAAACTACTGTCCTTAAAGATAGGTATTTTAGTGTTAAGTGTTTGCATAGTGAATTTAAAACATTTTTACTGAAAACCTAAGTAAAATACCGCATGTTAGACATTTGTAGGATCACTCACTTGGCATGTTTGAATTTACAGTTTTCAAAATTTGGCTTACAAGGACAGATTCTAAGACTGGATGTCAAATTGCTACCCGAGTCTGTTTCTGTGGCGAGTTTACAGGAGCTTCATTATAGAGAAACCCTGTTTACAAAGGTAGGTACTGCCAAACATTGTATGGCGGGACGGTGGCCGAGCGGTTAGCATGCTCGCCTACCACCTGGGCAGCCCGGGTTCGATCCCAGGAACCTGCATGTGGTGTTCGTGGTGGACAAATCAGCGTCAGGGCGGGTTTTCTTCGGTTTCCTCCGCCATCTCATTCCACCGGTGCTCCATCTTCATGCCATGTGTCATCGGTGTCACCACCTGAGGTGCCGTAGTAGTAAAGTCGGGTGCTAAACACAAAAACAACTGCCAAACATTGTCATAGTTTTTTATGCATTGGGAATCAAATTTGGGAAACACCTATTGTGAAGTTTCCGGTAGAATTCGATCAGTGTGTCTGGGCATGAATTGTCAAATTTCTCATGAAGGCGACACTCACACTGTACTTCTATCAGCTTCAGCTGAACTGCTGTATTATTTACTGTATCTATGTTCATAATGACTTTGTATGTTATATTTTTTTAACGCAAGATACTGGTTGCATATTAGATACTGAATACTACTACCAACAATTTTGTATAGGAATTGTTTTTCCCATTCGAAACAAATGAATCCAAATGACTCATGTCTGTGCTCTTGGGCATAGCCATTGCTCAGCTGCATCACACTGAAAACTGCCCTGAACTGGTTTCTATCGGATTGGCCCGCTATGCCCAGGGCACAGCGACTGGTTCTCTCTGTGGCATTGCCACTCAGGGCCACGATTGACACCACTGTTCTAGATGATAGATTAAAACACAGAGCTCAACAACCTAATGACTGAAGTTACCCAAGGTGGCCAAAATTAGCCTGTGTTATGGTACTATCCTTCACAAAGTAAATACCCACCTTCAGCTAAACCTACGCGAAGGGTCACCTAATTCTCAGGCGTGCTTGCATAGATGGTATGAGAATTAAATTAGTTATGTACCTCCCTTGCTGTTTAGAGGACATGGCAGCCATGTCACCTCATAGCTCACTCACCTCACAGTGTTAAAAAGCAATATTTCAGCAATCCTTCCACATTAATAGACAAACATTGCAAATTTAACTTTAGTGCACCTGCAGGAAATGTGTTCTTATGATGTTTGATTATATTGTGGACTAGAACTAAAATGATTCTAGTGATGGGTACTACACATAGAGACGTGATTTTAATCAACGAAACACAGTTTGTGAGTTGCCTATAGCATAACTGGCTTAGGCGTGTTGGTTCAAATCAACAGTGGTGGGCTAACATTAGTTCGAATCCCGCACAACATTATTTTTTGTATTTCCCTTTTCCTTATTTCTTTCTTAACGGTAACATCATTATTTATATAGTCCGTGTGAAAAATAACATTATACAAACTAATGAAATCTATTTCTTTACATATTTTTATTCCGCATATCCTTGTAACTTTTCCGCCTTCCTATGAATGCTGCAGTACGATTGCAATTTTAAAAGTGAATGCTTTATAAGATACTGATTTCAATTGCTGAAAATAAATCTGGGAACACGCCTACCTCAATTGTCAATCATGCCTCCTGAAATTAATATTTCCCTTTAAATATTCACATTCAAAAACATCTCTAAAAATTTCATTGACTATCACTATATTGAAATATATAAGCACGTAATAGTATAAAATAGATTTTAATGGTCATAAAATTCCTTGTTACAAGATCTGGATGCCAGGGAATAAATTAATTAGTGATACATTAAACAGAATAGTATGCAGTTGTAGATTACTTCAGTGGAGGCAATCTTTGCACCTAGCAAGGTTGCCATGTCATTTATTTCCAAGCACTACACAATGTTGCCATGTCCCCATCAATGAAACTCAATTTCTAGCAGTGTGCCTTCATCCAATTCTCCATTCCTGATAAAAAGCTGTAGAGAATTAAGCAGGTTTCTTAATTTTGTATTTCAGAAAATAAACATGCGAAAGGCAGGGATCGAACCCCTGGCAGTTAGAAGTTCTGAATTCCACGGTCAGCGCCTAGACCTCTCAGCCATTCTTGACTTGGTCATTCAGGCTGTATCATATGATATTAAGGTTGTTGCACTAACTTGGCAGCTAATTTCAGTGCGAGGCAGAAAGTTTGTTAGCACCTTTAGAAATGGTTTAAAAATTTTTTTTCCTAGGCATTCCTTACATTAATTTAGAGGAATAAGAAAGAGAATAGTTCTATAACAAGCACAAGTATTGCTGTGTTCAGTGTGGAGTTTAAATCTGTTTGTTTTATTTTTATTAATGACAGACAAAAGATAATGGAATAGCAAATATCGATAATTAATTTATATTTATTACCTACACAGAATGTATACCTATCTTCAAGAACAGGAATGTCTTTAAGACATTACCTATCTTCAAGAAGGCTTTTAAAAAGAATCACTTATTAAACATTTATTTTATTTAATGTTTTTAGTACTAAATGGTGCTTTTAATGTTAGAGTCTCGTTTGGTTTTGGTCTTGTGTGCAAATAAAGCGATTATCACTGCACAAAGTTTTATTTTTTGATGCCCTGTAAAATGGAACACCAATAATCGCTTTAATTTCACTTACACATAGAAAATGTTTAAGTGCTTTATATTTTCAGTTAAGGTTTTTAAATCATCATGCTCTGATAGACTATTTTCATTAAATTTCCTAAAAATATTAGAAGCCACTCTCTTAACAGAAGTGCTGTGCTGTGTTTCACATGATCCTTAAAGTTTGGGTCAGCCTAAATATTAACAGCTACAGAAATAACCATCATCCCATTGGTGTACAATGATCATGATTCATCACTCTCATTTACAAAACACGTGTTCGAAACTAATATATACTCTTAACCTTTGTCTTAACTCTTCCATTACATATAATAATAGTAATGATTTTAGGTTTTAATAATTACTTATACCAAATAACTCATACCTAAAAATGAATGACTTGTTATGGGTGTTAGAATTAAATAAATTTGGCCATTATTAAAACTCTGAAAGGGAGATAAAGTTACAGATTCCTTGCAAACAAAATTTGATTTTAATCTCCAGTTTACAAAGCAGATATCTACTCCTTCACAGGTATTTTTAGGCGCCTGTGCATGTATTTTTGCCATGTTTTGTGAAGACTTGCTCTGTGGGACAACTGTTTCTACTATGAATCCTGATACTGGTGTACCCACCATTGTGCAACCCAAAATGCATACACAACTCTGGATATTGGCGGCAGTCCAGTGCATCAACACAGCTGTGGAGAATTGCACCCACTCAACACATACAGCACCGCATGCGTACCAGCCATGGTGCGACCAGTACCCTGCAGTTGGAATGGCTCACCTTAGGTGTACTGTGTACTCTATCCATCAGCTGTGGGAGTGGAATAAGATTTCCTCCCCAGCACAAGCTACCAGGTGGCTGACTAGGACTGTTTATCACTAGTGAACTGTAAAGCAGCACTCAGTATGTAGTGAGTGGTTCAAGTTGTTTTCTGGATGGTCCTGTGTTAAACAGTAAGTGACTAGTGCGGCCATATCCATAAACTTCAAGACTGTGCCAATGTTCTTAGGATGGTGTTTAACATTCTTAATGGTCCACAAAAAATAAACTATTCCTGTATTACAATTTTTATACTGGACTATGATTTTTGTTCTTTAATATTGCTCTGCTTTTATGCTTTATAATGTAATATTGTTCTATTTGTAAATTTGTTCTGTTGACACGGATGTCAACTCTTGTGGATCAGGCGGAAGTGTAGCGTACCTGACAAATGCATTGGTGTAAGTTGTGTGGGGCTTTGGGTCATTATTGAGAAGTACCATAGGATATACTTGGGAGTAGGTTGGTTGCCTTGAAAGATGCAAATGTTAGGGGAAGGCAGCTGATTGGCAAGATCATGACAGGAGCCTACTTTTGCTCACTCTTCTTGGCCAGCAGTGAGACTGAAAGGTTGTTGCGTGCCATGCTTCTAGGCCCGGTACACGAAAGGTGTAAGTGGTGATTTGTGCAGCATATAGCAGGTCAATAATTTGTATTCCTACTTGTATGTATTACCTTGGCATTAATTGCTCACTGTGAATACACATGTTTAATTGTGAACCAACTTACATTCACGGGGTGAGATCCTGCCACCTGTTCAATTTTCCCTCTTCATTCCTCGATTCCACCATCTGAGTTACGTTCATAAGTAGTGGTGTAGGGAAAATTAAGCACGGGATAAAGCATAGCATAACTCCACTCATGAGAGTATGTAATACAATATAAAAACATACAATTCGTATATCAGATTAAATGTAATTTATATTAACACATGTTATTTAAAATAATAAACATTTATGAACATTAAATTAAAATCCAAAGGGACTTACACAATGCCTTCCATTGATCTGTGTGATCTAAGATGGAATGTTTCATATTTTTTGTCCGCCATCTCTTCATCAGTATACATCGGACTTTTCTTCATATAATGTATCATTTTGTTTTCAAAATGTTTCCCTAAAAGTGGTCCAAACTCTTTCACTTGAGATTGAGCATACCTGTAACCAACATTCATTTTATTACTAACATAAACTATAAGAATATATCAGAAGAAGCCAAAAGAATAATGTTGGTTTGATATTCCTCATATATCCATTCAGTTATGAAAATGGTTATAAAGTTTAATTTTAAATGTAGGCAAAGCCCTCCGTCTAGGTATTCTATTCTATTTTGTTCCGTTCCGTTGCGTTCCGTTGCGTTCCGTTGCGTTGCGTTCCGTTGCGCTCCGTTGCGTTCCGTTTCGTTCCGTTTTGCTTCGTTTTGCTTCGTTTCGCTTCGTTACGTTCCGTTGCGTTCCGTTGCGTTCCGTTCCGTTCCGTTCCGTTCCGTTTCGTTCCGTTTCGTTCCGTTTCGTTCCGTTTCGTTCCGTTTCGTTCCGTTTCGTTCCGTTTCGTTCCGTTTCGTTCCGTTTCGTTCCGTTTCGTTCCGTTTCGTTCCGTTTCGTTCCGTTTCGTTCCGTTTCGTTCCGTTTCGTTCCGTTTCGTTCCGTTTCGTTCCGTTTCGTTCCGTTTCGTTCCGTTTCGTTCCGTTTCGTTCCGTTTCGTTCCGTTTCGTTCCGTTTCGTTCCGTTTCGTTCCGTTTCGTTCCGTTTCGTTCCGTTTCGTTCCGTTTCGTTCCGTTCAGTGGCGGCCGGCCCTCATGTGCTTATGTGCTACAGCACATAGTTAAAAGAAGAGAGAGAAAATTGCTTCATTTTATTATTTTCCCCAACCAAGAAACTTGAAACAGACACTCCGTTGTGTATTGTTAAACGATTTAAATCGCCCGCTGAGTTACACGTCAGCATTCAACTTCCAATGAAGTGTGAGATGTGCTTAGCACAAGGACACCATCGAGAAAAGGCAAGTGCGCGTGCGCCAGTTACCCTTTTTCCTCCCCGACGTGCACCGAAATCCTCTAGAAACTGCGCCTTTCTGTGCTCAACGAAAAAGAGCCAAACCAGAATTGCCAACATTCGTACTTGGTGCTAAAGATCTTGGGTTATTGTTGTTGTAGTGTTTAACGCCCGCTTTTACTACTACGGCACCGCAGGCGGTGACACTGATGATACATGGAATGAAGATGGAGCACCGGTGGAATGAGATGGCGGAGGAAACCGGAGTACCCGGAGAAAACCCGCCCTGACGCCGCTTCGTCCACCACGAATACCACATGCGGGTCCCTGGGATCGAACCCGGGCCGCCTAGGTGGTAGGCGAGCGCGCTAACCGCTCGGCCACGGCGCCGCCTCTTGGGTTATTAAAATTGTGCAGTATTTAATTAGAAAACTTGTCTCATGTTAAAATGTTGTAATTAGTAACTATTTTCAATCCTTATAATACATAAAATTAGACATATACAGTACAGTAAGTCTAATATTACGTGAATATGACCTGCATACACAATAATAGTGGATTGCCTAGTATTTCAAAACCAGTGTTAGCGCACGTGTTCAGACCATTCGTATATACAAGCGTAGATTAGAGCCAGCCGCCATGCACAAATAATATTGTTTACGAGATTTTCAAATGTGTTTGGTGGATGCAGTATTTTTATGTCTAGTTAAGCGTTGTGTTTTTCAGTTTCCGAGGTGAGTGACAGTTTTAGACAATAGTGAACAGACATGAATTCAGTTGATAGTTTATTTAAAACATCATTTGCTTCTAAATCTTTAGAAGATAAAATACAAATTAAACAATTAGGTAGGCCAGTCCCCGACTTAAACCTAACACAAAAAGCGAAAGGCGCCGGCAATCGGGAATATACACGCCAGTTCAATAGGAAAGCATATGATGCATGTAACTGGATTTGTGGCTGTGATATTAGAAATGCCCTGCTCTGCTTTCCTTGCCTTCTTTTTGGAAATAGTGATGCATTTAGTAAAACTGGTGTTAAAGATCTCGGCCATCTTAACTATTTAATTAAATTGCATGGTGAAAATAAGAAACATATTAACAATGCGTTGGATCTGTCCATGCTTGGAACAGTTAATATTGCCACAACATTAAGCAGAGCCTACCAAGAGACCATTATAAAACACAACCAGCAGGTAGAAAAAAATAGACACATTTTATCTAGGATAATAGACTGCATTAAGTTTTGCGGTGCCTTCGAGCTTGCCCTCAGGAGACATGATGAATCATCAGAATCACAAAATCCTGGTGTATTTTTAGGACTCATAGATCTTATCAGCAGCATTGACAATGCAGTGAAGGATCATATGGAGTCAAGTAAAGTTTTCAAAGGAACTTCGAAAACTATACAGAACGAGTTGTTAGACTGCATGCTCGAAGTCTGTCGTGAAGCAATTTCAACGGAAATTGACAATGCAGATTATGTCTCAGTAATGTCAGATGAGGCAACAGACGTCTCTGAACACACGCAATTAGTTTTAGTGTTCAGGTATGAAATTAATGGATGTCCAGAAGAACGATTCTGGGGATTTTTTAACCCTGATGGACAAAATGCCGATGCCATTGCGGAATGTATTTTAGGGGATGTAGATAATATTTTGAAGGGTAATAAAACCAAATTGATTGCACAGACATACGATGGAGCATCTGTTATGAGCGGTGAAACTGGCGGCGTTCAAGCTAAAATAAAGCAACAATATCCTTATGCTCATTATATTCATTGCTACGCGCACCAATTAAATCTGGTGATGGAACGTGCCGCATCACAGAACCGAGCTGCTAGGATATTTTTCAGTACACTTTCGGCATTTCCAGCATATTTTTCTAGGTTTCCCCAACGAGTTGCTGCTCTAGAATCTATCCGTATCGTTTCCAAGAGAATTCCCAGTGGCTCATCGACACGGTGGAATTTTAAATCTAGAACCGTAAACGTTATTTACGAAAATAAAGATGAACTTGCTGAATGTTTCTTGGAATTGGAGCAATCTCTTTCCTCAAAACTCAGTATTCAAGGAGCTCGAGGGCTTAGGCTTAATTTGGAAGATCCCGAATTTAATTACATGCTCACTTTTTTTCACAAAGTTATGCCGCACGTGGACATTCTGTACAATCAGATACAAGCCAGAAATGTCGACGTGATTAAAGTTAAAAGCAATGTGACGACATTCATTCAGGCCATGCATAATATCAGGCACTCTCTGGAAGATCGAGAAAATGAAGAAACAATTGAAAGACCTGCCAAACGTCAAAGAAACTCTTCCATGGCCAATGATGCAAAGGAAATTTGCGATCGAATCATAGAAGAGGCTCGCATTCGTTTTCAATCTCTCGATCACTTAAATTGCGAAAAAATCCTTAATTGTGAGAATTTTTTGGCATTCTCAAAGCAATTCCCAGATAATCTCATTGATGAAGTGGTGCAATCTTATCCCTCATTTGACAAAAGAAGGCTTAAAACAGAACAAAGTGTGTTATATTCCCGACCAGACTTCAGAAATATAGCTGGTGCTGTTCCTCTATTGCAACAAATTATAAAGCAAAATTTAGCACAAGATACATTCAGCGAGTTGACCAAATTTCTAAAAATCCTAGTGACAACACCTATGACAACTTCTGAGCCAGAGTGATGTTTTTCTACTCTCAAGAGGATTAAAACGTTTTTGAGGAATTCCATGAGTCAAGACCGCTTGGTGGCCCTTGCAATGCTCTCTATAGAAAAACGTCTAGTGCTGCAAATCGAAGGATTCAATACAAAGGTGATCGAGAAGTTTGCCAACAGGAAGGATAGAAGAATGGTCTTCAAATTTCGCCAGTAGGGTGAGTGCTATTATTGTACCTACTTCTATTGTTATATTTGTGGTTATCGTAGTAGCAGTGGCGGTTATTCAAGTGAAGCAGGTGAAGAGGTTTTCAGCTGAATATAACAGTATTCCATTTTTGTTAATGTTGGTATTATTACTGCCATTCTAACAGTTTGGTCACAAATTTCAACTGCTAGCAGCCGTAGCAGGGTCACTGACCAACCTTTCTTTTGTTTGGAAGTTCGAGCCAGGTAGCCGGCAGGGAAAATTGGTGGGAGCGGGTCTTCAGATTAGCTGCAAGGTCAAGTGAAGCAGTCGGAATTATGGAAGAAACTGCTGCACTAAACAGCTTGGTTGCCATGACAACATGACGTCACGAAACGATGTAGCATGGGGAAACAGTATATGCATGCACATATTTCAGGCAAACAAGAAATACTTTCACTTGGGTAGAGGGGACGGTTCCTGTTTTCGCGCGCTTAGAAGATAGTAGTCGTTTACCTCGAGGAAGAGGTGGTGGTAAACTTAAACGTGGTGTTTTAGATAACTGTGATCAGTATAATTTACGAGTTTGATAGACTCCAGTGTTTGTAATATTTAAATTACGGAATGTAAGTGTTTTGTTATGAATCCAGTGAACGATATAGTTTGCAATTTGTTAGAAACCTTATTTTCCAGGCGGAAAGATGAAGACGAGAAAGACTTCGGGCGGCCCACTAATGTCATCGATATACCCATTAAAAGAGGGGACAATAAAATAGGGAAGTCCTATAACATTAAATTCAAAAGCTCTTGGTTCGATAACTATTCCTGTTTATGCAGTAGCTGTAGTTTGCAATCGCTGTTCTGCTGGGCCTGTTTACCTTTAAGTAACAAAAATAACGTATATAAGAAATACGGATTCACAGATTTCATTAGTGTAACCCATTCCCTTCACAAGCACAATGATTCGGTGAAACATTTAAAATGTAAATTACAATTAAGCACTTGAAACAAACACAAACATTACAGCTGAAACTCTTCAAGAAAACAGCAGATTTTTTCATGTGCGTTTGTGAACCATTTCAATTGTTCGTTATCTCTTTTCTGCTTCTCATATTTGTGTCCTGACGCGTAATTCTGCCTTCGACATGGTGTAGAAGGTTGAGAAATAAATCTTCGCAAATTCATAGTTTTCCGGGTCCTCTAACCTCAATTCGTTTTGAGTAGACCCAATACGCCTCGGCCCGTGCCCTGTTCTCTTCTTTGTAACAAAGGCCAACATCTTTTACTTCTAATACATATTTTCTTCCTCCTGAGACTCGTGGAAATATATCTCAAACCTATACTTAATATAGTAATCGCTAAATTAATATTTGCATCTACCATGTTTAGTTCTCTCGCTTGCTACATGAACTGTTATTTGTATTGGACCAAATGGTATTGTGTGCAATTCTATTGGTTACAAAAGGTTTGGTAAAAAATGTTGGACCGGGGCACACCCGATTTACGTTGTATTTTCAGCACGCTTAAGTGAACTATATAGCGTTTCACTCTTAGAAGACGGTATGGAGTTAAATGGGACATCTCTGTCTCTATCTAGCGCATACAAGTTGCCATTAGCCGCGTCCTTTTCTACCCTCGCTGTGTTGCCAGATTCCTAATAGCATGGTATAAATATTCATTTGTTATAAATTTCAGGTTTGAACACATTATCCTATGCAGAATTTTTTTCTCTATCAGGTTATATCCTTTTCAGAGTCATTATACATTTCTATAGGTCCAAATTTCTTCAGAAAACGTTTTTTTTTTTTCAATAGAAGTCCGATATTTGCTGTTTCTACACTCATCACGCACTAACTAACAAACTAACTGCTAGAATAAATCTATATTTTTTTCTTAGGTAGAGTAAACTATAGTGCTACTACCTGCCTACTTTGAATTCTCTATGTTTACCCAGTTAAGTGTTATAAGTTTTTAAATTAAATGTTTTCGAAAAATTTTATATATGTGCACTGCAAAAGTTACGCAGTGTGAAACTTTTTTGTTATTGAGTTTACATCAGGGAACCAGCGAGAACAAATGTTGAGGAAGGTTGGAGAAAGTTTTTAAAATAAACCAAAAGGCAGTAACCTCTTTCTTTTATCCAGTAAGGCAAACAAAAGGTATTCATCTATTCAGCGCCAGGCCTGACACAGAAGATAGTATAAGGAGCAGCACTAACATTAGTTCGAAAGAAGCCGTGTGTGTAACTGTGAGCTGTTATTGCATTATTTGTTTAATATTTGTGTAAATATTTGTAGTTATGGAGGGTGAAGCTGGGAAGGGACGATATGTTGGTAAATAAAGAAGTAAGGAACGCTAAATAATTATGAATGTGTTAGATTATTTTTGAAGCAAAATGCGTGTAAGGCAGTAAAAGAAACAGCTAAGGCTATCGGGTGTTCAGAAGCAGTAGTGGGTATGATTAAAAAGGAACTAATCAAAGGACCCCTAAGAACGCCATCGAAAAAGAAAGCAAAAAGGGCGGGACTAGGTTAACGCAATATGATTGAATAGTGCAAGGTGGAGTGCGGCGAATTGTTCATTCTTTACTGTTTGCAAATATTCCGCCCACGCTGAATATAATTTTGTCACAGTTCAACAGTGATGAGACCCTACCAAATTTCTCAAGGGCCACTCTTAGTCGGTTCTTACATGATTTGGGGTTGGAATATGAAAGAAGGGGTAACAAGTGCATATTAATAGAAAGAGACGATATCGATACCATCAGAAGGGACCAGGGGAAATCAATTGTTTATACAGACGAGTCATTTGTAAATTTAGGTCATACAGTAACAAAGGCGTGGAGGGATACCAAAGTTAAAAGTGCCCGTCTCGTCAAGCAGCAATTGAAGGACTAAGTA
Organism: Tenodera sinensis; assembly: GCA_030765045.1. Lineage (NCBI taxonomy): Eukaryota > Metazoa > Arthropoda > Insecta > Mantodea > Mantidae > Tenodera > Tenodera sinensis. The sequence goes on along the minus strand of CM060964.1, from coordinate 207,652,455 downwards.
CAGGACTCAGGACACCTCGAGTCGCTCGCGGAGAAAGATTCGCAACTAGTACATGTTGCAACACTGCGCTCCATTTAACGTGTACTGTCTTTTAAGGGTGAGACGCGCTATACTTCACCTAGTTTGTAAGGTACGAGCCGCCACTGCGTAGTAGCACATAGATTTAAAAAGTCAGGAGCCGCCACTGGTTCCGTTTCGTTTCGTTTCGTTTCGTTCCGTTCCGTTCCGTTCCGTTCCGTTCCGTTCCGTTCCGTTCCGTTCCGTTCCGTTCCGTTCCGTTCCGTTCCGTTCCGTTCCGTTCCGTTCCGTTCCGTTCCGTTCCGTTCCGTTCCGTTCCGTTCCGTTCCGTTCCGTTCCGTTCCGTTCCGTTCCGTTCCGTTCCGTTCCGTTCCGTTCCGTTCCGTTCCGTTCCGTTCCGTTCCGTTCCGTTCCGTTCCGTTCCGTTCCGTTCCGTTCCGTTCCGTTCCGTTCCGTTCCGTTCCGTTCCGTTCCGTTCCGTTCCGTTCCGTTCCGTTCCGTTCCGTTCCGTTCCGTTCCGTTCCGTTCCGTTCCGTTCCGTTCCGTTCCGTTCCGTTCCGTTCCGTTCCGTTCCGTTCCGTTCCGTTCCGTTCCGTTCCGTTCCGTTCCGTTCCGTTCCGTTCCGTTCCGTTCCGTTCCGTTCCGTTCCGTTCCGTTCCGTTCCGTTCCGTTCCGTTCCGTTCCGTTCCGTTCCGTTCCGTTCCGTTCCGTTCCGTTCCGTTCCGTTCCGTTCCGTTCCGTTCCGTTCCGTTCCGTTCCGTTCCGTTCCGTTCCGTTCCGTTCCGTTCCGTTCCGTTCCGTTCCGTTCCGTTCCGTTCCGTTCCGTTCCGTTCCGTTCCGTTCCGTTCCGTTCCGTTCCGTTCCGTTCCGTTCCGTTCCGTTCCGTTCCGTTCCGTTCCGTTCCGTTCCGTTCCGTTCCGTTCCGTTCCGTTCCGTTCCGTTCCGTTCCGTTCCGTTCCGTTCCGTTCCGTTCCGTTCCGTTCCGTTCCGTTCCGTTCCGTTCCGTTCCGTTCCGTTCCGTTCCGTTCCGTTCCGTTCCGTTCCGTTCCGTTCCGTTCCGTTCCGTTCCGTTCCGTTCCGTTCCGTTCCGTTCCGTTCCGTTCCGTTCCGTTCCGTTCCGTTCCGTTCCGTTCCGTTCCGTTCCGTTCCGTTCCGTTCCGTTCCGTTCCGTTCCGTTCCGTTCCGTTCCGTTCCGTTCCGTTCCGTTCCCTTCCGCTCTATTCTATTCTATTCTATCCCTTTCTGTAAAAAGGTTACAAGCTGAGAAAAAAGGCACTGGCACTTAGTTCAAATTTTGAAAATTGGGACTACTCTCAATCCCTGAAATTACACAAGAAGTATATGACTAAAATAAAAGAAACAGGATGTAGATGTACAACAGGAATTCACCAACACCTTCATAAAAATTTACATAAGATTCCAAATATGCATACACTTAGTCTTTCCACACTTAAATAATAAAAATAATAATATCTTAGATGCCTTTTAACTACTATAGTTCTCGGTTTCCCATTCTACACTGGGAGCAAAAGACTGCTTCATTTTGCACAGAGGTCTCTTTTCTAGGCTTGAGGTTCTTTTAGGGCTGTCAATCTATAACAAGAGGCCATTGGCTTTACTTCCCTTCTGCAAAAAGCCATGCTAAGGACTTCTATGCCTGAAAAAAAAATCCATTGCCCTTTGCTGGGTTTGAACCTGCGAGGGTGGTGGTGGTGGTGGTAGTGGTAGTGGTGGTGGTGGTGGCGGTGGCGGTGGCAGTGGCAGTGTCAGTGACAGTGGCGGTGGTGGTGGTGATTTATTATTATTATTATTTATGTACACATAAGTTTCAGTGATTGTCACTGTGGATTGTATTTATTTTTCACCTATTTACAAGATTTAAAGTTTGTCAAAAGAATACATTTTTCTGTTATTTCATTTACCAGACCTTAAAGTTAGATCTGCCTACAGTTGTCATTTATACAGGAAACTAGTTATATACTAAAGTGCCAGTTGTCAATGTTCTTTGTAAAATTGTTATTTTGTTCAGACATAAATTGTGTATTTTAGCAAGATATAAATTTTTTGTGCAGTATGATTTGGTCTATCTCTTCACAGTTTACCAGTTATGCAAAAGTCGTCCAGATTAAATATGACTACAGGGGCTATAGCCAAAAATTTAAGATATACATTTCATTTGTAATAAAAATGTCTCAAACATATGACATTTTAATCATTTCGTTAGAGCCATTTTCAAGAGAATCAAAATTTTCCATGCAAAGGGTAGTTTAGGGTGTGGCTATTTTCTTCAAAATCTTTGTGTCGCATCCTTGAAAGACATTAAACTTAAATATCAAATTTGGTTTTTAAACCAGCTTTTCGTTTTTGAGTTATGCTGTCCACAGACTGACAGACAGACACACAAACACACACACACACACACACACACACACACACACACACACACACACACACACACAGACCTTTTTTCTAAAAATGCTTTTTTTGGACTCAGGGGGTCCCAAAACATATTTCCGGTGAAATCTCGACATCAAATGTTTGGGTGGAATACTTACCGGTAGAGAAAGTAAAAATGCATATTTCACCCACAGATAAGAAAAAATGTAAAAAAGTAACATTTTATGCAATAAGGGGAAAAAAGCAAATGCTTGAAATGCAAAAAAGTACTGTGTCATTCTTTATTTGAAGACTGTTTTGACATCTACCATAAAAATTATTAAGTGCAGTATCACTTGTACAAAATTTCAGAAAAACATTATATTGGTTTATTTTATATGAATTTTTAAGCTTTAAAACTCACTCACACAGCTGTACGGGAGTTTAAATCAGGTTTTTAAGGTGGAAATGTGAATATTTAAATTGAGCACCAATAGGAAGAATATAACTTTATCACCAAAGAAGATTCAACTCCATTATGGGAAAGTGTTTATGCACACACTAACACAAGCCAATTCCTGCAATTTCTTTGTTATGCCTTTCCAAGGGGGGGGGACCCCAAAATACTGTACCTAGTTAAAACAAACTGGTCAACTGACTGTTAATTAGAGCTTCTTGGGTTACCAGCCAGCTTTCGGCAATATTAAACCCCATGGCCCTCACTAGGAAATGAATAATCAATAAATAAATGGCCATCTAAAACCCATATCCTTCATCATGAACTGCATAATAAATAAACAACCATCTCAGAATCAAGGTCTTCTTTTAAGTATTCCTGTCCAAGCTGTGCTCTGTTGTAGACTGGTGTTCCTATTAAGATTATTTGGCTCTAATTTAATTTCAATTACCTCTTTTACAAGTCTCATAATGTTGGTTACTGCAGTGTCAAACCGTAACCTCATCAAATAAAATTCCATGATCATTGTTGAGGCTGTGCTATTGCTCATTTTTCTGGTTGTAGTAGCCATAGAGTGCATTTGTGTTCCTCACGTCTCTCTTCAATCCTATGACCTGTCTGTCCTATACATGTCTTCCCACATTGTATTTTGTGTTTTAATCATATAGAAAATTGTATAAATTGTCTGTTGAAGAACAAGCAGAGAAAAACATATGAATGTGTTGCATAAAAGAAAAATGAGTAGAGAAATCCATGTGAATGTGTTACATTGCATTCCTATTTCAAACATCTAGAACATTTTATGAATTGTTTGTGGAAGAGGGAGTAGAGAAAGAAGTATAATTCTCTTTCAGAAAAAAAGAAAAAATGAGTAGAGAAAACCATAACAATGTAATATGTTGCATAGTAAAATGGATAGCATGAAAACCATGAAAAAGCTCCTAGATGTGGCAATTTTCATAGTGATTGGTCAACAGGTGTTGGAGTTAAAAAAAAAAATTATTTTGTTCTTTAATGACGCTGTCAATTGCCAGGATCACATCAGCGTCGCCGGTGTGCCGGAATTTTGTCCCGCAGGAGTTCTTTAACATGCCAGTAAATCTACTGACATGGAGCTGTCGTTTTCAAGCACACTTAAAAACCATCGGTCTGGGCCGGATTTGAACCCGCGACCTTGGGATCAGTAGGCCAGCGTCTGACCAACTGAGCCACCCAGACCGACAACAGGTGTTGGAGTTTATCAACTTCACACATATCAACAGCCATTTTTACATATGTCATTGCACCTCAAAAAACCACTATGTGACATTTTTGGTGGAATTTAGTTATGTAGCACAAAATAAGCAGAAAAATATCTAGAATTGTTCCTTATAACCCAACATATTCCTTAGTTTTTTTTGTAAAGATAGTAAAAATATAAATTGCTGTGTGGAATGCACCAAAATTGATCCTTTAATCTGCAGTGTGAATAATGGAACACATAGCGGATTTATTAATAATTCTTAAAGTACCTCTTATGTTACCTCTGGTACATATAGCAGATTTTTAACTGATAAAGCCCAGAAATTTAGCCATGTACATATTTAAGTGTGCTGTTCTTTAAGCTACTGCACACAATGAAAGCAAGTTCGTGTATTATTGGGCATTTACTCACAATACTGCATTAGTTAATGATGCCTAGCAGAGGAAAGATGTTAGTACAGCCAGCTCTTGGGGGTTTGAGTGAAAACCAGGAACATGATCTTCTGCCAGGTAAGTAATCCATTGGAGAAGATTAATCACATTATGCAGCTTATGTTTTTCTTTGTATGAATTACTTATTAATTTGTCAACATGACTTTCCAGATGACTTTATAGTTTATGCCATGGATCCCAGTTCAGTTCCCAAGCAATATGGTAAACGAACTGCTCCACCTAGAAATGTATGTTCTGCTTATGGAAATGAAGAAACAGATGATGTTCACCTGTCTTTCCAGCTGTTTCAAGTGAAAATGAAGTTAACATGGTGACAGAAGTTAAGATTGTCAAGTCATGGAGCTCAAATGAAAACGAAGAAGAAGGGACTAAAGCAAATGAACAAAACTATGAAGAGAGAAGCTTCATGTAAGGAGAATCTTGATAATGTAAACAAAAAGTTAAGACTACATGGTAAAAAATACCAAGGGAGAAAATACGAAGGAAATAAGTATTATAATGTTGAAAGAGATGAGCATAAACTTACTTCTGATAACATGCTCACATAAGCAAGGAAACCAATTAATAAGAGAGAGGAGTTTTATGTGTAGTGAAATTGACGAAAATCAGAGAAGAAAAGTTGATCTGATACCGAAATTTAGATTTCCGATCGAATGGGCTTTTGAAAAAGACACGTTTTAATTTAATTGCCGGATGTGAGATTTCCGATAAGTGTTAAGTAATAACATAAATAGATAATAGAGCAGGAAGTGTTGTAAGGTGAGCAAGATATGAGTAAATAATAGTCGTTAAATTTGTAGGATAAACACATTATTGGTTTGAAATTAGCGAGTCATGACGTCATACTACATAGTTTAAATACACGTTCGAAAGTCAGGTCTGAAAACCTTAAAAGTCGCGCGATATATTTAATAAAATATAAAGTAAATATCGTTTAATCCTAAAAAGGTAATTATATATTCGAAATTCATAAAAGAACATGTTATAATAGAAAGGGACATTTCTAAATTGCGGGAAAAGGAAATAGCATTTTGGATACGAGGCTTTCTTGGATGACGTCATGACATTCAAATTGAAGAACGGTCTTAGCGTGGGTAAGAGAGAAAGCGTCTGGTCACTACTCAACCAGAGACCAGTACGGGAGTTTGTGCTGTACGGACGTGAGCGCGATTCCTCTACATATACAGTCGGCATAGCTCCTGAAAATATTTAAAATGAAATAAATGATATGCAAAGTTGTTCTTGGGTTGTCCATTACACTTACGCAAACCCGAGATAAAAGTAAGAGATCTCAAGCTGACTAGCCGGAGCGAAACACATCAAAGGGCAACACCACGTCACCAACGACATTTAAGTATCAACGGTGAAACATCAAGAAGCGAAGAAAGACTACTTATAGCTTCAAATGGCATCCCAACGTGTGGCATCGAAAGAATGGACCAACCCCAAGACGACCAAGCCAGCATAGAACCAGCAAACAAGAAGGTGATCCAACGTGTGGCGTCGAAAGAATGGACCAACCCCAAGACGACCAGATCAGCATCGAGCCAGCAGACAAGAAAGTGCCCAGCGTGTGAACATCTGTGAAACGTGTAGTGAACAAGTTTAAGTGCAGTTAAAAAAAAAAGAAAAGTGAAAATTTTGGTGAGTAGAAAAACACATGTAAATAGCATAGAAATGGAAGACAGTAATAGCGATTTTCTAGGTTTTAAGAGTCCGGAAATTGAGAAAAGTGTAAGTAGGATGGAAGAATTTAATCAGAATGTAATTGGTAGCAGAATATGCCAAGAAGTAGAAGATCAGAACGTTAGAGAAACACCTAGAGGTAGCTCAGAAATGTTTAGTAGTAACTCAGAAAGGCCAGCAATTATGTCAGAAATAGAGAATATGTTTCAAAAGATAATGGAAAAGATAGGTGAAACTAGTATAGAGTTAGGACAGAAACTAGAGAAGGGACAACAGGAATTGGGAATGCAATTGGAAAATCAGAAGAGAGCTTTAGAAACCTTTAGGGAAGAAGTTAGGGAGGAAATTAATAAAGTTAGTAGTGAAGTAAAAGAAAATAGAGAACAGGTTAAGGGAGAATTAGAGACAATAAGGCAAGAAGTAAAGAATTCTGAAAAGAAATTAGGTCAACAAGTTAGTGAAAAATTAGAGAAAGAAAGGGAAAGAGTAACATATAAATTAGACAAACAAAGGGAAGAGGTAGTACAAAGGTTAGATAAAGACAAGGAAGAAATTAGAGAAGAGCTACAGGGGTGTAAAGTTAGAATGGAAAGATCTGATGTAGAAAGTGAAAGGCAGGCTAGAAATTTGGAGGATGTTACAGACCAAATAAAAGGGGTAGTAACAGAAATTACCCAGGTAAAAGAGGCCTTAGAAAATTTGAAATTAAATGAAAATGCATGTAATCACAACAATCTTAGTAATGAAGTTGCAAGAAACGAGGCAATACCAGGTGTATCAGCTGACATTTCGATGCAAAATAGAGGTAACAGTAATTCTCATTCTGATCTCAGAAATAGTGCAGGGACAGGTGACAATTCAAATTTACATTGGCCTAACCATGTCTTAAATGAAATGACACCTCCAGTTTTTGAAAATGAAGATTCAGATGATCCTAAAGCCTTTTTAGAAGGGTTACAAGAGTACTTCACGGTGAAACGTATACCAGAGGAGTACAAGATGGTGATAGTAAGAAAATGCCTAAAGGGTAATGCTGCTAATTGGCTAGGCCTTTCTATGGGTAACAATAATGATTACAGGACCTTTAGGAACATCTTTTTAACCAGATATTGGGGAGCTAGTAGGCAGGCTAATATTAGAGTTGAATTAAGCAATGGAAAGTTTAATCCTAGATCGGAGGAATCGATGGTCAACTATTTTATGAGAATAGCGAGAAAATCGAAGATGTTGGATCCTCCTTTAGATGAAAAAGATCTAATAAATATAGTTACTCCACATTTTCCGGAAACGCTTCAACACTACCTAATCATAGCCCGACCCGATAGCATTGCAGCCATGATCGAATTATTATCAGCCTTAGAAGTCAATAAGCCAAAACACGCATTTGGAAATAAATATGAAGAAAAAGAAACTGTAAATTCTTTCGGGCAAGGGGCACAGTATTATCAGAATAGGAGTGAGATTAGGGAAAGATATAAAGGACCAGTACCAAGGATGGAATCATTCCGGTGGGAAAATCAAGGTAGATATAACCAGGAAGGGCATCACCAAAATAGAAATGGTAATCAAAGGGGAAGAAATATAAGGGTGAATTATATGAATACAAATAGATTTGATCGAGGTAGACGGGGACGTTATTTTGGACATAGTAGAAATTCAAATGATGGGTATTGGACAAACGGAGATAATGAGTTTAGACCGAGGTCACCAAGACAGGAAGAAAGGTATTCTAATGGACGAAATTCCCCCGAAAATGCGGAAATGGTCGAGGCCATTAACACGGTCAAAAACATGGTAGGAAGTAACCCCGATTTAATGCAGGAAAACAGAAGTAACAATTCGGGAAATAGTACAGGAGCAATACCTAAAAATCAGGGAAACGCCAGACCCGGTCAAACGCGCCTTCAGTGAGAACTGGGTATCCTAGTAATGATTGTGATAAGTACTCGGAAATAAATAGTCCTGGAAGGCAAATGATGATACAAAAGAAAAGAGAATGGAAAAATAGAATTGACAAAAACGAAAAAGTAGGAGATCCACCTAAAATCAAAATTGGAGTAAATGGAAAACAATACAATGCAATTGTAGATACGGGATCAAATAGCACAGTATGCTCACAAAATTTTTATGATAATTTACAAAGTAGTGGTTTTAAAGTAATGTCTTTACCAGTTAATGGGATATATTGCTCGCTAGCTGTGGGAAAACGAAAAGAGAGAGTAAAATTTCAAGCAATGATAAATATTGAAATAAATGGGAGAATACTAGGAATTTTATTTCTGATTGTAGGAAGACTTGTGACAGATATTATAATAGGTTGTGATTGTCTTTATGCCTGGGAAGCTGTGGTGAATTTTAAAAACATGATTCTAGAAATGAAAGTTGAAGATGAGACCATTATAGTGCCTTTTGTGGAAGATAGTAGTTCAGAAACTATTGTACGAGAAAAAGAGGAAGAAGAAATCCAAGGGGATACATTCTTTGTAGAATATGTTAAAGTAGGAGCTATGGAATTAACTGAAGTAAATGTCAAAGAGTACAGTGTCGATAATAAAGAAAATGTAGAACGGGATAAAAATGATTTCATAGACAATTTGAGGGTTTCTGATGCAACTAGGTACTATGATAGGGAGAGTAGTGAAGACTTAGAAGAATTGTTGAGGAAAAAAGTAACTCAGGCTAATCAACTAAATGAACAACAGAGGGATAAACTGTTAGAAATATTAATCCGAAATAAAGAAGTATTCTCTGAGAAACCTGGTAAATGTAATATTTATACTCATTCGTTTGAGATGATACCCATAAAACCTTTTACACATAAAGCGAGAGCTATCCCTAGTACCATAAGAGAAGAGGTAGATGCAGTTATAAAGTCAATGTTAGAAGATGAGGTTATTGAGATTTCGAATTCAGAATTTGTGAATCCCCTATGTATTGTAAATAAGGCCAATGGAAGATTAGGGTGACATTAGACTCGAGAAAACTAAATTATTGTTCCTCATACTTTCCATCAGGGAATCCAACAGAACGTGTCCTCCGAGATGTAGGAATTTATTTACGTGTACTTACACATCATAATCACAAGGATTGGGTGAAATATTGTCCATTGATAGAAAAGATTATCAATCACACCATTAATGTAACTACTGGGTTTGCACCAATAAAATTAATGTTAGGAATTGAACCAGAACCAATATTGATCGGGGTACCAAAAACACTGAAAATTAATGACATTCAGTTAAGTGAAGAAGAAAGAGCGAAAATTGCTTTTGAACGAATCAAGAAAAAGGCAGAGAAGCGAAAATTAAAGAAAAAGAGTAGAAAACATAAATGGGAACCTAAGATAGGCGATTGGGTACTAGTTAAAGACCATAAGTGATCAAGTGCATTGCGAGGTAGGAACAAAAGGATGGAATTGTTATATAAAGGTCCTGCAGAAATTATATCAAAATTTGGTTATCATACCTATGAATTAAAAGATGTTAAAAATGAAAAATGTCTGGGAAGATGGCATAAACAACTCCTTTGACCATACAAGAAACCGTGTGGTGCCTTGGAACCTTGATTTAATGTAAAAAAAAAAAAAAAAAAAATTGGAAGTGTCATTTGTCTATTGGCGCCCAATCAGCTTTGAGATAAAATTTAAATGTTAGCTTACTTGAAAACCATATATTGGTCAGGTACTTACATATTCATGAAAAATGCAGAATGTGAATTGCTATCTACTACAAAGAGCTTAAGAATATATTGTATAGAGCTCACAATAACAGCTTCAGAAAGATTGTTAAAATGTTCATCTCCGCATAGAGAGAAAACAGAATATTTACTTTGTAAACATTTGTTAAAATATTTAGATGTATAGATAGTTATCACAGCAAGACAAAGAAAGAACTTGTCTGAAGAGTGTAATGGATTTATATAAATATATGTACCTTTTAGTGCTTAAAGGATCTAGTACAGATATGTGTTACAATAACAAAAGTAAAAAAATCACAGTGCAAGTGATAGTGAGAGCGAAGTGAGCAAACATGAACTAAAAGAAGGAAGTATAAAGAAAGACTCTTGAAATTTAACCTTTATATAAAAGCTTCACAGAAGAAACCATAACATATTGTAATTAGTATTTAAGGATTAATGTTTAGTCAAGTGTACAATTGTTTGTCATGTTAAAAAGATTAATGAGAAAATGTGTTAATAACCAATTTCAAAAACAGTGTAATTGAAAATTGTATATAATGGGAGTGTTGCCGATTATTCAAAATACAGGAGTAATTTTTAATTTTTCTTTCGGGCAAGACATTTACATTATTTTATTATGAAATAATAAAATAATATAAATGGGGGCATTTGATACCGAAATTTAGATTTCCGATCGAATGGGCTTTTGAAAAAGACACGTTTTAATTTAATTGCCGGATGTGAGATTTGCGATAAGTGTTAAGTAATAACATAAATAGATAATAGAGCAGGAAGTGTTGTAAGGTGAGCAAGATATGAGTAAATAATAGTCGTTAAATTTGTAGGATAAACACATTATTGGTTTGAAATTAGCGAGTCATGACGTCATACTACATAGTTTAAATACACGTTCGAAAGTCAGGTCTGAAAACCTTAAAAGTCGCGCGATATATTTAATAAAATATAAAGTAAATATCGTTTAATCCTAAAAAGGTAATTATATATTCGAAATTCATAAAAGAACATGTTATAATAGAAAGGGACATTTCTAAATTGCGGGAAAAGGAAATAGCATTTTGGATACGAGGCTTTCTTGGATGACGTCATGACATTCAAATTGAAGAACGGTCTTAGCGTGGGTAAGAGAGAAAGCGTCTGGTCACTACTCAACCAGAGACCAGTACGGGAGTTTGTGCTGTACGGACGTGAGCGCGATTCCTCTACATATACAGTCGGCATAGCTCCTGAAAATATTTAAAATGAAATAAATGATATGCAAAGTTGTTCTTGGGTTGTCCATTACACTTACGCAAACCCGAGATAAAAGTAAGAGATCTCAAGCTGACTAGCCGGAGCGAAACACATCAAAGGGCAACACCACGTCACCAACGACATTTAAGTATCAACGGTGAAACATCAAGAAGCGAAGAAAGACTATTTAGCTTCAGATCATACAATGTGGGAGTTTAGCTCATGGGATGAAATGAAGGCATATGTATATGGATTAGTGAATTTTTGTACAACTGTTAGGAGGAGAGTAAGTAGAATTGTTGAGGAGCTGCCAAAGAAAATGCATGATTATGACAGATATTTGCCTACAGAAGCTGGAAAGAAAGACAGAATTTGCAAGGACGTTTTCCTTGCAACTACCGGCCTAAAAAAGGATGTCTTTGATCAGTGGGTAAAACCTTTCCATTTGCATAACAATAGTGATAAGGCAAATATTGAAGAAACAAGAGAACAGAAAATTTTGGCCCAACGTGATGACACAAGCAGTTCAAAGGAACTTAAATCAAATTCCATGAAACGGTGGTTGGGGATAATTCCTAAAGTGCCAAGCCACTATTGTTGATCCTCTAGTAATTGAGTTTATGTGGAACCTGATTTTAAATCTGTTAACAATATGCATGAAATTTATAAGTTCTGGTGTGAATAGAATGGGACAAAATATGTACAAAGGAAGAAATTCTATGAAATCCTGGAGGAAGAGAAACTTTCTGTATTCAAGCCTAGAAAAGATCAGTGTGATCCTCATGTGGCATTTAAAGAAGGTAATCTAACAGAGGATGAGTTTAATATTCATATTAAAAAGAAAGAAGAAGCTTGTAAAGCTAAGGAAAAAGTTGAATCTTACATGACAGAAACAACACTTGTGTGACAATGAATGTTCAAAGTGTATTATTATGCCCCAAACTGCTTGTTTTAAAGCAGTACTATAGCCAGAAGCTTCAAATTCACAATTTCAGCATTTATGTAAAAAACACAAAAGATATTAATTTATATCTCTGGCATGAAGGAGAAGGAATAGTCTAAGCAAGTGAATTCACAAGCTGCATAAGTGACTTTTTAGAAAAGGAAACTGGTACTGCAAGCAAGCTTTTTCTAATACCAGACAGCTATTAATATCAGAATATAAATAAGGTTTTGGTTAGCCGGAAATTCAGTTGCGACTGAGAGACCTAGGAGAGTTGTACATCACCACTGATGATGCTTGCTGTAGCTGCAAGTGAAACGTCTGGGAGAGTGAAGTAGCCCTAGCACAGTGGACCATGGCCTCTCAGCCCGGAAGCATATTCTTCTAATTTTGGTTAGTGCCTTGTCAGATGTTTCAACAAAACTCAACATTGAAATAGAGCAGATTATTTTGGAGAAAGGACACAATGATGGAGTTCAACAGTGTCCATTCTACTTTGCACTGCCTCTTCACTCCACCAATCTATATGCCTGCACATTACTTATCCAAAATAGAAGCAGCCATATAAAATACTGTCACTGCGTCCGCCGCATCTAATTGCCGACAACAGCAGTGTCACCCATCGCATTATTGTCGGCACTACGGCAAAGGAGCCGAAGGAAAGAGACAGAGAATGGCCGCATTGTTGGGGGGCTTGCTGAAAGAGAGAAAAGGATAGAGACTCCTGGAATCTTCTGCTTTGTATCTCACCGCAATAACTGATCGTTCCTGAAGCTTCCAGAATAGTGCCTGGGATATATAAATAGCGGTAAAGTGTGAGAAGGGACAGTTAGTTCTTTGTGTTACGAGTTCGGAGCCGTGCTGTTGGAGAATCGAAAAAGACTTTCTTGCTGTTGCAACGAGTGTACAAAGTTACTGTTTACGGAAATAAAAGTGTTTCTTTATCTCGACTACATCTGTCGTCTTTACTTTTACACCCAACCAAAAGTCACACTGGTGTCAGAAGTGGGATCCGTCGAATTGCTTCTAGTTTCGTTACATCGTCATTAGAAGTTGCAACGTTAGAACAAAGATGGAGGGAGATTCGGAAACCAGGATGATGGCAATGATGAAAGAATTATTCGCCGAAATGAAGACAGAAATGTCCGAAATGAAAACAGGAATGTCCAAGATGAAGACGGCAAACGACAACCTCGCTGCCGAGCTGAAAGAAGAAATGAAGACGGTAAACGACAACCTCGCTGCTGAACTGAAAGACATGAAGACGACAAACGACAACCTCGCTACAGAAATGAAGACGGCAAACGACAACCTCGCTGCCGAGCTGAAAGAGATGAAGACGGAGCTATCGGCGAAAATTGACGAGCAACTGGCTGGCGTAAGGAAGGATGTGAAAGAGCTCGGTGGAAGGATGGAGGACCTCGGCCAACGCGTTGACGCCCTGGAGAATATCGGGGAACGGCTTAGCGTTCTCGAAGACAGGGTCAACGGTAGCGCCAAGGAGCTAAATGCAATGGTGGAAGGGATGCTTAGTGAAAAGCTCAAGAACTACAAGGCCGAGGCTCCAGCACGCGACACAACGTCGACGCGCGTCAAACCACCAAAGTACGATGGCACGTCAACGTTTGAGGTCTTCCGCCGTCAATTCGACACAGTGGCCAAGCACAACAAATGGCCGCCAGAAGAAGAGGCCGCGCAGCTGATAGCCAGCCTCCAGGGACGAGCCGCAGAGGTGCTGAACGCAGTTCAGACAGCGGCGGCGCCCAAGGACATCTGGGAGGCCCTGGAGAACCGATTCGGAAACCACCGCTTAGCCGCAGCCTACCGCAGCCAACTGAAATCTAGGATGCAACTGCCAGTGGAGACGCTGCAGAAGTTCGCCCTGGCAATCGAACAGCTGGCCAGCAAAGCCTTGGTCGACCTTCCCTCCGAATTCGTATCCCGAGAAGCCGCCTATACCTTCGTCGACGGGGTACGCGATGCCGAGATACGTCAACGCCTGATGCTCGGCGACTACAAGACCATCCACGAGGCACTAACGGCCGCATTAAGGATGGAAGCGGCCAAAGTGACGGCTACCCCGACCTCGAAGACAAGGAGTGTCCGCTACGATGAAGACCGCAGACCAGTCCAGGGACGCCGACGAAGACCAGGTGGCGTGTGTTGGGGGTGTGGCCAGCCGGGACACCTGATGAGAGACTGCCGGCACCAAGAAGAGCAGCCGGAAAACGAGTAATGACCGGCGTGGCGAGGGGCACGTCGGCGCCGTCACCATCATCCCCTCGAGTGACACTGCGCGCCGTCAGCCGACGGATGGATGACAGCCTCATCGCGGACGGTTGGGTGAGAGGGAAGCCGTGCCGCGTGCTTGTTGACACTGGAGCAGCCGTGACTGTCGTCAGACCTGACGTAGCCAGGGGCTTGCCGTCGAGAAAACCGAGCCGACCGTACCAACTAGTGACGGCATCGGGTGACACCTTGCCTGTGGAGAGGGAGGCCCTGCTGCAGTTGACCTTGGGGCGAAGTATCTTGCGTTTGTGGGTGTTCGTCGCGGAGGTGGCTGAGGAGGTGATACTGGGACTGGATGCCCTCAGGAGCCACGAGGCGACGGTCGACATCGGCATCAAGGTTCTGCGGCTTAAGGGAGAGGAAGTAATGCTCCGGCACGCCGAAGAACGCCTTGGAATCTGCAGGGTCATTCTCAGGGAAGACGTAGTTGTCCCCGCTAGAAGCGAGATGGTAGTGACGGCGCGACTGGAAGGCCAGCGCAAGAAGAACATGCTGCTGGACCGGAAGACGCATGTGCACGGGCTCTGTGTAGCCGGGACATTGTTGCCGTGCCGAGAGGAGGTGCCGGTGAGACTGCTCAACACAACAGACACCTATCACGACGTCCAGGCCGGGACGGAGTTGGGGACGTGCGAGCCCGTGGTCAGCGTAACACCAATAAACAAGACCCAGGAGCCGGTGCCGACGCAACACCTGGGGCCCCGGCTGGAAGAATTACTGGAGAGGGCGGCCGACCACCTGACCGTTGAACAGAGAGAGAAGGTCCAACAACTGCTGAGACGATATCAGCGCGTCTTCAGCCAAGGCAGCAGCGATTGCGGCCGCACGGACCGAGTGCTTCACCACATCGACACCGGAGACGCCCGGCCTATTCGGCAACCACCTAGACGCGTTCCGTTGGCTAAACAAGCGGCGGTACGGGACATGCTAGAGGACATGAGAACCAAGGGAGTGATCGAAGAGTCTGACAGTCCTTGGTGTTCCCCTGTAGTTCTGGTGAAGAAGAAGAATGGCGAGCTACGCTTCTGCGTAGATTACAGGAATCTGAACGCTGTCACCAGGAAGGACTGCTTCCCCTTACCCCGGATTGACGACACCCTGGACACGCTTGCTGGTGCGCAGTGGTTCTCAACCCTGGACCTGAAATCGGGTTACTGGCATGTGGCTCTAGACCCAAGAGACAAGGAGAAGACCGCATTCTCGACAGGCCAAGGGCTTTGGCAGTTCACAGTTATGCCCTTTGGTCTCTGCAACGCACCAGCTCTCTTCCAACGCCTCATGCAGTCAGCAATGAGAGGATTGACTTATGACGCCTGCCTGTTATACCTGGACGACATCATCATCGTCGGCAAGACATTCGAAGACCATCTTGACAAACTGAGCAAGGTGATGCAGAGACTGCAGGCGACCGGCTTGAAGCTGAACGCCAAGAAATGCCAGCTCTTCCACAGGGAAGTCAACTACTTGGGCCACATAGTCTCACCAACCGGAGTGGCCACGGATCCGGAGAAGACACAGGCCGTGAGAGATTGGCCTCGCCCAAAGGATAGGCGAGAACTGCGCAATTTCCTTGGATTGTGCAGTTATTACCGCCGCTTCATAAAGGGTTTCTCCAGCATCGCCAAACTCCTCACTCGCTTGACGGAAGAACATCGACCTTATGTGTGGACGGAGGACGCCGAAGGCGCTTTCCGGCAGCTCAAGAGGACGCTCTGCAGTGCTCCTATTTTGGGATTCCCACAACCAGGCGATGCCTTCATTGTGGACACCGACGCCAGCGACCATTGCATTGGAGGCGTCCTATTCCAAGTCCAGAACGGCCACGAGCGGGTGATAGCCTACTACAGCAAGACGTTGTCCAAGGCAGAGAAGAACTACTGTGTCACCCGACGAGAGCTACTGGCGGTAGTGAAGACCTTGGAGCACTTCCACAAGTACCTGTACGGTCAGCCATTCCACCTGAGGACAGACCACTCCGCCCTAACCTGGCCACTTAGCTTTAGAAACCTGGAGGGCCAGACAGCCCGTTGGGTCCAAAGGTTGCAGGAGTACGACTTCACCTCCGAACATCGCAGAGGGAAGAGCCACGGCAACGCAGACGCCATGTACCGAAGACCCTGCCTAGAAGAGTGCGGCCAATGCGCAAGAGTGGAAGAGAAGGAGCGTACCGCAGCTGTCACGGCAGTGCCTGCGGACGGATGGGATAGCGCGGGCCTGAGGAGGGAGCAGCTGGCGGACGCCGACTTGGGGCCACTCTTGAGAGAAGTGCAGGCAGGGACAAGACCAACCTGGGAGGACATCGCACCCAGAAGCGCTACATGCAAGTCGTACTGGGCCCAATGGGACTCGTTGAAGACCAAAGAGGGCGTGTTGTTCCGGGTATGGGAATCACCTGATGGGAAGACCCAAAATCTCTCATATGGAACACCCTTTTTCTCATATCTAAATACTAATACAAGCTGGGTCTGATGCAAAACATCTGTGGTTTCATCTGCCATAACAGCCAAAAATCAGCTTCTTGCATTTCCTCCAGAATCACCTCACGACAGACTTCTAACATACAATCCAAGAGTTCATTTTGGATGGTTCTAGAGGTCCCTTTGAATATATGGTTTGAGTCCATGTGTTCCTTCACAGCACTATCAATCTTACTAAATCTATAAGTCCTAAAAACATGCCAGGATTTTTAGAAGATTCAGTCTCATCATGTCCTCTCAAAGCAAGCTCAAATGCACCACAAAACTTTATACAGTCAATTATGCGGGACAACACATACCTGTTTTCCTCTACTTGTAGATTATGCTTCAGCTTCGCCTCTTGATAAGCACGGCTTAACTGAGTCACAATATTTGTACTACCTAAAGCACTTAAATCTAGTACATTGTTTAAATGTTTTACATTTTGTTTGTGTTTGTTAATAAGAACATTAATATGTCCTAGATCTGTCACTCCCGTCATACTCCACGAATCACTGTTCCCAAAAAGCAAGCATGGAAAACAGAAAAGAGCATTTCTTTCCTGACATCCACATATCCATGCATGGTCATAAATTTTGAGGTTAAATCGCCTGATGTAAGAATTATTTCTCCCTCCTTTTGTAGGTTGCGTGATGTTTAGATTTGGTGTTTGCCTTCCTAACTGCTTCACTTGAGCTTTTTCTTCTAGAGTACTCCTAGAGAAAGGATAATTTATTAGGCTGTCCACAGAATTCATTTTAGCGTACACAACACAGATATTGCTCAGCACACGAAACTGACGTTCATTACCTGAGTTTATGGAGTATTTCACGGTTATTTGTTGCTGTCAAAAATAAGTAGTGCCAACAGAAATTGCTCCACATGTCCAACTTCCGAGAGTTTTATTCTCTCTGTTGCGTGCAAGGTCTATCACCGGCAGCAGATAGTTGTCTCAACACCACATAGATGGCAGAAGTTGCATAACAGCAAGCAAAGTCGTTAGATGACATTGCAATCCTGCTATCTAGCGACTTTGTACAGAAGCAGCATGAACCCATGTGCTCCACTTCATGAGAGCACAACGCTAGGTAAATTCAACCAATAGGAGAGCAGATTTCAAAATCGCACACCTATGTTTCGCATGCGTGGATTGGTCTACATTCCCTGCAAAGGACTGAAGAATTTTGTAGCACCCAACGCATCACCTATCTCGTGTATGTGAGGCGTGCATCATCTGCGCACACAATGAGCAAAGAACACCAGCGCGCGGCATATAAAATAGTGAAAGTGAAAGAAAATGTGCAATAATAATTGAGTATATGTTTAACACAAAGAAGAAACTATTTTCTGCAAAATAATCATTGTGCTGTAGCACTGTAGCACATATTGACGAGCTGCGCCTGAAGTAGAAGGAAGTATTGTATTCCACTGAAAAATTTGATGTCAAGATTTCACTGGAAATATGTTTTGAGACCCTCTGAATTAAAAAAATGCATTTTTAAGAAAAAGGTTCATGTTTGTGTCTGCCAGTCTGTCAGTCTGTGGACAGCATAACTCAAAAATGAAAAGTCAGTTAAAAACCAAAGTTGGTATTTAAGTTTAATATCTTTCAAGGATGCCACATGAAAATTTTGAAGAAAATAGCCCCACCCTAGATTACCTTTTACATGGAAAATTTTTCGATTAAAATTGCACATGTTTGAGATATTTTAATGAAAAATGAAATGTATATCTTGAGTTTTCTGGGTATAGCCCCTGTAGCTGTATCTACTCTGGATGAGTTTTGCATAACTGGTAAACTGTTAGAGATAGACAAAATTGTACTCTATAAAAAACGTTGTTGTTGTTGTTGTTGTTGTTGTTGTTAGCTAATGCTGGGTTTCTGACAATGAAGTCATTAATCCTCTTGCTCTCCAATATTTTTCACTGATGATATTGAAGACAGCAATAGCAGTAATAGTAACCGCTTTTTAGAGAGCACCATATTTTTATGTTTTGGCGGTCACATCGCTCTCTCACAACCCCCAGAATGTCTGGAGGACCACACCTGTCGTTAGTTTAAGGGTCTCACCGACCTGACTGGGAGATTAAATATATATGTAGGTATATTGAAAAATATGTGGATATTTCTAAACACATTCTGCTCCAACTTTATGTCAATCATAGGATTAGTTGGAGCTGAATGTCAACATATAGGAATATCAACATATTCTTCAATTTATCAATGTGCTCCACTGTTTTAAACTCTTTGTTTTCATTAGTTTTATATATATATGTAGGTATTTACTTATAAAATACTTAGGTATTTATTTATAAAAAATGCAGATCTTGCTAAAATACACCATTTATGTCTAGATAAATTTTCTTGTAAAGTAAACCATTTCAGAGATATTCCTTGTTATTTGTGTCAGTTTCGGAAAACTTAAAACTTTTGTGAAATGGAATATCGTTCATTTTTTTATATGTTAAGCATGCAAAGAGAACGGGATCTCAAAGCTTGAAAAGATTTGACTATTGCTCAAAGCCTATTGTATACTCATATTCCCATTGCACCTACAAGGAAATAAGCAATAAGATAATTTGTACAAATGTTTACCTCAACTAACACAAAGAAGATATAAGAGTTTGTAAGAATGGTTAGTGCAAGAGTAGAGAAAGTCATGTGAGTGCCACACATCAGATCTTTTAATTTATTAGATAAGTTAAATGCAACAAATTGCATTACAGTTTTGATAACAGAACATTACAATGACATGAAACATATGTAGAGGGTATGTCCCAATGAAGATCCTCTTCTTTTGTTATGTGGTTAGAAGATCAGTGTGTCTCTTCTACTTTAATCTTCTGTCTTCTCTAGGAGGCAGCAGCTGCTCTGGGATGTGATTGAGTAGAGTTAGGATGGTCAATAAATGTCTCATGAAGTTTAATTTTGTAGACTTCAGGAACAAACAAAATCTCTCTGAAGAGTGTTATTGCTAATGAACCAAGGTGCATCAGCAGTCAGTCTTAATATCCTGTTTTGTATTTTTTTGATGTTAGAATTTGCTGCAGAATCCCATATACCACAGGAGTAGGTCCAAATTGGTCTAATTACAGAATAGTAAATTAACTTATTGAGGTGCAGAGGGAGTTGAGGCTGTCCTTGTATTAAGAATTTGATTAAGATTCTGTTACTTAGTTTCTGGACTAAATTTGTAATATATGTTCCAGGTTAAATGGGTATCCAGATTTAGGCCTAAGTATCATAGTGTTTGGCTCTGAGATACGATTACTGTATGGAGAAAAACAGGTTGATTGACAATTTCTTTCTTACAAGTGAATGTTATAATTTTTTACTTTTGGGGGTTCATTTTGACTTTCCAGTTCATAGAACAATCATATATATGTTTAACAAAATTCTGTAGCTCAGTTGCAGTAGATTTGAATGTTTGCTTGCCCAAAAT
Source organism: Tenodera sinensis (assembly GCA_030765045.1). Classification (NCBI taxonomy): domain Eukaryota; kingdom Metazoa; phylum Arthropoda; class Insecta; order Mantodea; family Mantidae; genus Tenodera; species Tenodera sinensis. Next base: position 207,632,163 of record CM060964.1, on the reverse strand, counting down.
TGCTGCATCATCGGCAAACTGAACCAATGTAAATGCTATTGGATGTCGGTGTGGGAACATTGGGGGTATATATAAGGTGCAAAATGGGACCAAGAACACTTCCTTGTGGGCCAACAGCTTCATATAAAGGAGATCTTGATACAGAATTTTCAGCTTTGACAGTGAAACCTCTATTGGTGAGATAGGACTGCACAAGCCTGTAGTATGTGTCACTAAGATGTGTTCTCAGTTTATAGAGCAAACCTTGCCAAAAGCCTTCTCAGTGTCTAAAAACAGGCCCATGCACACAGTTTTCTTCATAGGTGTTTAAAATAACATCAACTATGCAATGGAAATGATGTGGACAGGAGTGAGATTGTCTGAAACCTTACTGAGCATTAAGAATTAAAGGCAAAAGCTACAACAATAACTGAGGTAATAACAGTCTTTCAAAGATCTTTGACACTAGATAAAGAAGACTTATTGGATGATAGTTTGAAGGATTGTCTCTAGATTTCTCCAGTTTTGGTATCATTACTATACAGGTTTATTCGTAAGTCTGTGAAACATTTTAAAGTTTAACAACAAGTTAAGTGCACAACAGGTCATGGTAATTACTGTCGCAATAGAAAGAAAAACTCTCCAAGTTTTTTATAACAAAAGATCCTGCTGAGTTGCCATGATTTATTGCTAGGTGGTAACAGTTGTCAACAGCCACCCACTATTGGATCGGATGCACTAGGTATGAGGATAACACAGTAATGGTATGGCTATGGCAATCATCAGATTTAGCTCTGTGTGACTTTTTTCTATGGAGGTTTGTGAAGGGCATTGCCTATGTGCCTCCATTATCCACTGATCTTCAGGAACTTTGTGCCACATTACAGCAGCCTTGTAAACATCAGCAATAAAACTTGGAGAGTTCCTCTTTCTTTTAGTGTAAAATGTTTTGTTATCTAGTGGGTGGTATGAATTTTTAAAATGGAATAAGCCTATATTTGCATGCTTTCAGCTCTGTGAAAAATAAGCAAGTCTTAACATGGTATTATATATTTGTGTTAGAAAAACCAAATTTCTTCTTGGAAATGCTTCCAAGAATGGTTGAACTATTAGGTCATGTCCAGGAGCTTTTTCCGTAGATGATCTCATAATGGTGTTTTTAACTTGTGAAGGAGTAAAATGGTGAGAAAATGGAGAAATGGTTGTAATACATCCTCAGTCACAATATTTGTGAAATCTTGACTAATAATTGGGTTGTTGGTAAATTGCTGTTTGAGAATGTCACTAAATAAGTTAACTTTATTCATTTTCTAGAAATGTAGCATCTATTGCTTATTTTCAAAGGAGGTATTCTTTTGCTAGATATTTTGTCTTCTACAAAAGGCTTCTGTCTCCTGTATTTAAACTACTGAGGTGAATACTGATTGTCTCACTGCTCAGTTGTTTAAGTGCGCTCTTTAGGTCTTGTGTTGCTCTGTTGTACGTTACCTTATGCCCAGGATATTTAGTACATTCCCAAAGCCGGTGACATTTCTTCTTCTCCTCTTGATGTAATACTTGAATATGAGGTGGAAAATACATGGCGTAGTTCTTCTTAAAGTTTTACTTTTTTTTGCATGCCTGATTTGCAGTGTAGTGAATGTTTCTGGTTAATGTACAAATAGCTATATCTATATCATGAGGGGTTTTAGGTGGTGTGCTCAGACCAATATTATCATCTAAAGCATCTGTGTACAGTTGAAAATCAAATGGATGTCTTATTAAATTTGGGCATTTAATGTTACCATTTCTACTAATTGTCATCATTATAGGATTGTCTTTCAGAACCAAGTTCGTATAAAACAGATGAGATTGAACAAAATCCATTGGCCGCTTTCCCACAGAAGATATCCAGAGTATCTAGAATACGAATTGTAAGTGGACAGAAAGTGGGCTCATTTGGATGAATAACCCCTAAGAAGAGTTGAAATACTGTGTCCATGCATTATTTTTCCTCTAGGATTAGTAAAATTGTAACCCCATGCTGGATGTTTATGGTTTAAGTCACCTTCCACTAAAATCCAAGAGCCCATTAAATCTGTAATTTCCCAGAAAGCAGCAGCTGTTGTTTTATTATCTCGGGCCAAATAAAAAGAGAAATTGGTGTATATTTTAAGCAAGTGATTTGGTGCTCATAGCTGATCATGAAGGGAATTTTTATAATGATTGTTGACCCACCCTCTCTGATATCTGATGGGTGATCTGACCTGTGTATGTTATATCCTGGCATTATGAAGTGAATATGTGGTGTAAGTTTAGTCTCTGTCACTAATAACATGTCTATATAGTGAGTAGAAATGAAATGTTTAAGACCAAAATATTTGTTATTAATTCCTTTGAAATTCCAAGTGCTAATATTAATATTTCTCTGATGAGCATTTCTGTTCGTTTCTTAGAGATAGGGCATGTCAATGTTTGTTGCAATATGTTCATAAGTGGTACAAAGCGGGATAATATTGAATCTATTTTCTCCATTAATCTTGAAATAATGGTGCTGTCTTATTTATTAGTACCAGATTTTAAAACTTAAACATATGTCGTTCTCGGTGTGAAAATGGGGAAGCCCTTATATTATATTTTGTTTATTTTGACATTGTTTGAAGCTGCTTGTTACAGTTATCATCTGAATGAACATATTTCATACTTGGGGCAGAGCATGCATTTTGTTGAGTTTTGTGTACTGGGCAGCATTTGTAGTTTGCTGTATGCTGTCCCTTATAATTAATGTATATTGGAGGCATTTTGGAGCCTTTATTACATTTGGCAGTTTCATGTGGTTGGTCAAATTTGACATAGTGAGGTATTTTATGGCAATATGACGTTTCATGCACTGAATTACGTGTATCTTTGGCTTAGGTGGTTCTGCTTTAACAAGTGCCCCATATAAACGTGTGACTTCATATACCATGTTATTATGCACATTTGGCTTAAGATCAAGAAAGAACATTGGCCGTGGTGCTTTGGTTACGGGTTGGTGCATTCGCAGATGCTCAAATTCCTAATTCTGTGAGTTCTTGCTTCATTATGCTAACATTGCATGAGGGATGTAATCCCCTAACCACAACTCAAAAGGGTCTTTCAGTTTTCATTTGAAAGGTATGGAATTGTGAGATTCTAGATATTTAATCACAGCCTTCCATATATTCCAAGTTCACTTTCACTTGTTCATTACTGAGAGGGTGATGTTTAAAAGGGCCTACATTCATATGTTTTAAATCTCTGATGATAGGTTATTAATAAAAATGGGAGGAAATACTTTTCTCTCTGCTTTTGAAGCTTCTTGGTCAAACACAATATTGGTACCTACATCAGTTGTCATGTTTTGATTTGATGCTTCAGAGAGAAAAGCAAACATATTATTCATGAGAACTGGTGAAGAACATTCAACTTTCTGCTTCTTGGCATTGTGTAAATCTTACAATGGTTGCCTGATGTATAAATTACAAATTGAGGAGCACAAACTAGAAAACTCCTCTAGTTATGAGGGTCACTACTGGTGCGGGGTTTTTGGATGGGTGTATGGGATACTATGTTTCTGGTCTACTGGGGAAGGGGTAGGTCGGGAAAGCGTGGGTGCTCTTGATTGCTCCGGCTTTTTACAGTGTGATTTTTGAGCACCAGGTCTTTATCTCAGGGTTGTCCAGCTGAGGAATGTCCAGGTAATAAACTGAAGTCTTCTATTCCTTTTAATGCTTATTTCACTTTACTCATGCCCCCTTCCGACACACAAGACCATGAAGTATCGTGATCCGCGTAACGCACACGTCCGTCTATCCCACTGAAGATCTGCCAAGCAAGTGTCTTTCTCTCCCAAAGAACTGTATTTCTCAACTCGACCCTTCCGCTTGGCCAGCTTCACCTTGCAATTAGGCACGTACGTCTTCACGCGTTGGGTTTTTCAACCCTATTGTTCCCTTTCTTTCAGGGGTTGTTGCCTTCTTGCGGTACCGTTACTTTCCCTGCCTGAGGTAATCGCTGTACCCTCGGCCCACCAGTCGAGTTGTCAGGTAAAACCTATCTTCGATTTTAAGTTATATACAAATTATTACGTAAGTACGCGGGTTTTAATTGGCGGGCGCGGGTTTCCGCCTCATATGCCCTTCGGAGGAATTTTCCGATTTTTTTTTAAAGGAAAAATCGAAAATTTCTTCGACAGTCCCACTAGCAATCTGCGTACTCAGACGATAAACGTTCCTTATATTATAATTTTTTTTCTTTTCGGGTTCCGTCTTGTGTGTCAGGTGAGGTATTCTAATTATGACATACATGTTATATTACAAAAATTTACTCTTGATACATTTTAAGAGCTCTCAAAATATACAAAACATCTTATCCTATTAAATAGTACATCAAATTGCACATATAATTGAAGTTACACAATATTGCAATGCCTTAACGCTAAAATTGTTACACTTTGGTAATCTACGTATATACAGATATTACTGCCATATGTTTTTGGGGTACTGTTTTCTCTGATGCAATGACAGTTTTTTGTGCACCAGGAAACTGCTGAGTGCACTTTTCTGTGGTACACCCGTGGTATTTCACTTCTAATCACACGAATATGGCATGTCCACTATTTCGAGCACTTCATGCCTATTCACACGTCTTAACTTACACCATGTGTGGATTTAGCATACATTATATTGTATATACATTTTCCTCTATAGTACTGTTATCCTGTCCAATCTTATTTGGGTATGTTTACTAGTAAAGTCGGGAGCTCGGCCATTTTGTCAACTGTGGCCACTATACACACTGCCTTGTTCTCCTAACATCCAATTGAGTCTTTTCTGACCTCAATCTAAATATGTACAATTTCACTGTCTCCCTTGGATTTACATAGTGTACTACTTCTTTATATATCTTCTTCCTTTATCTTAATACTACTCGGGAGAGGGAGTTTATTATTATTGTCACTCAGAAATTCTATTTCTACTATATACAGGTATTTATAGCCTATTCAACAATATCGTTAACAATACTAATGGTTTGACCCACTCATGACATCATTTTTATTATTAGGGTTCAGAAAAAAAAAGGATAATGCTAAACTTGAGGTGTCGTCACTGATATCCTACGATAGTGAAGTTTATTACGTAAAAAAAAAACTTTTATGAAGCAAGATCATCGCTGCGTCATATAATGGATTCGTTTGTTGCATTATCTATTTGTTTGAATGGTCGCAGGAGCGCTAGATTATATCTGCCTATAACTTTTTGTGTTCTAATATCTGCTACCTCGAGCGATCGATCACTCAGTTCGTTAACTATCACTACGGGACCTTGCCACAATAGATGTAATTTCTGCGACGTTTTATTCAATAATGATGACTTGTGGTGTGCCCGCACTAGTACTTTTTCTCCCACTTTTGGTTTCCACTGGTGCTTGTGACGCCGTTTCTTGTTGTGGCGTATTTCCGCGCGTTTTACCAATCGTTCGTATGCTTTCTTTATTTTCTGTATTTCGGTTTCTAGCTGTGTGCTGATTGACGTCGGTAAGCCTGGGATTACTGCTTCCGGCTGCTGCCCGTATGGAGTACTATAGGTGCGTAGCCGGTGTTCGGGTTTATCGTATTGTTTAGTATACCTTCGATCATGGGTATTTTTGGTACCCATGAAGTTTGTTTGCGATGGGACGCCACGCGAAGAAAAATCGATAAATCTCTCATTGTTCGTTCACATGGGTTTGCCTGAGGGTGGTATGCCGTAGAGTGGTAAATTTTAATCCCCGCTGCCTTGATTTTATTGACGAAATTTTTCCCTTTATGAACAGATGCATTATCTGCCAAGATGGCGTCCATTTTACCATATTTGGGGACGAAGTCCTCCATGATTTTGGCCGCGCATGCAGCGCTTGTCAATTTTTTCATGGGATACAGTTTTACAAGTTTGGTGAAAACGTCCACTAACACAAATATGTATTTCAAGCCTGCGGTTCCCGCAGGTAATGGGCCATGTGCGTCCAATGTCACTAAAGCGAGCGGTTTGTCGCGTATAATAGATATTGGGGGCGTGTCGTATTTAACGTTCAGCGGTTTTGCTTTCTGACATAGTTCGCACGCTGAGATGCGTTGTCGGACCTTGTGGTGAAGGCGAGGTATATAGAAATGTTCACCTATTGTGAGACATGTTTTTTCTGATCCAGCGTGGATAAGGGCTACATGAAAAGCATCGATAATTAAGTTCTCTAGCGAGCGAGGTGCATATGTCCGCCATGTTGGCTGGTCTCTGCCTTGCAGTTTGCATAAGGTGCCGTTCCGTTTGCCTATAGTTCCCTGTGTTTCCGCTTGGATTTCGGGTGCTTTCATGAGTAACTCGGCGAGTTTGTCATCCTCGTGTTGTAATTTCGTAATGTTTTTGACCTGTTTTAATAGTGCTTTGCTAAGGTGGATGTCCAGTTTCAGAACGTGGACTTCACGCTGCGTGTTACCCTGTCTTTCTGGTAGTTCGCCCTTGGTGCTTATTCTTGACAGCGTATCGGCGAAAATGTTCTGGTTCCCCGGAATGTGGGTGACGGTGACGTCATACGACATGATTTCATGGACGTACCGGGATATCTTTGAACTGGTCAATTTGCAGTTCTTAATAAAGGATAGGCTTACGTGATCGGTGAAGATGACGATTTTGCAATTGAAAATGTAGTGCCTAAATTTTTGTAACGCGAAGAATATGGCTGCTATCTCTTGTTCTGTGACGTAAGCGACCTTCTCAGTGTTGGTCAGGTTCCTTGACGCAGTACTGACAACGTATTGTTGACCCTGGTCATCGTATTGGCATAGAATTGCTCCGAAACCAGAAATGGCGGCGTCTGTGTAGATATAAAATGGTCTATCCGTTTGGGGGCATGCAAGCAAGATAGCTTGACCAAATAGCTCTTTAACTCTATCGAAAGCTAGTTGTTGGGTGCTGGACCATTGCCACCGTACATTCTTCTTAAGTAGTTCTCTCAAGGGCGCTACTTCTTTAGAGTAATTCGCCAGGAATCGGGCTTCATATTGGAAAATACCTAATATCCGGCGAAGCTGTTTAACATTCTTAGGCGCTGGAATTTCTTTAATTATTCTAATTCTCTCTTGGTCTGGTGGTACGCCCTCTCTGGAAATGACGTAGCCCAAAAATGTCACTTTCTCCTGAAAAAATGTTGTTTTTTGCAAATTTAGTGTTAGGCCATTTTCGCGTAATTTTGTAATCACGAAGTCCAAGTGTTGTATGTGTTCCTCTATGCTTTCGTCGTGGACGAGGAAGTCATCTACGTATTGTGTTAGAAACTTTTGGGTGGCATCGCCAAAAATTGCATACATAGCTCTAAGAAAGCCGCTACCACTGACTGATAAACCAAAGGCCAATCGTGTATATTCAAATACACGTCCTTGATATAAAAATACTGTGTAATTTCTCAAGTTTTCCTGCAGTGGAATCTGTAGATAGGAATTGGTAAGGTCGATTGAGGAAAACCATTTTTTTCGGCCTATGCTGACAAGTACTTGGTCTATGGCTATAGTTCGGAAATTGTCCGGTGCGATGTATTGGTTTAGGTGTCTCGCGTCAATTGTAATACGGACTTTACCATTTGCTTTTCTCACTATGCAGAGTGGGTTCAGGAAGGGTGTGTTCGAAATTTGTATGATATTGTGCTCCAGCATTTCATTAATGGTTGCATCTACAGCAGGTCTAAGGTCTAGCGGAATGTTTCGGTATTTATATCGCCATGGTGTTGCCTGTTTAATCTGGAGTTCGTATTGGAATGAGGTGAATAAACCCGTTCTCTCAGTAAACGCCGAGCGGTTTTTCCACAAGACGTCAAAAAGTTTCTGTCTATTTTTGTAATTTAAGTGTGGGATTTCATTCACCCTTCTCTCAATATTTCTGCGAATATGGTCACAGCTTTCAGGTATCATTTGGGTTGGTGCAAGGGATTGTATTTCTGACGCTTCATTCAGTCTGTGCGTTTGCACATTAAGTGAACCGGTTTTTACCGTGAGGGGTGTATAACTCGTTTTTACTTCCGTACGCGCTTCCACGTACCTAATATTTTCGCAGTTAAAAACGTCGCTTTCATCGTCTGTCTCCATCATCTCCCTAACTTGGAGGTGTGCCAAAAATATTCCCTCATTTACCTGAACCATTTGAACGAAGAATTGTTCCCTTTCCAACTCAAGTTCGCCTTCAGTCAGCTGTGGCCCTTCCCCAGTCAGCTGAGCGAAAGGTACAATGACCTCCCTATTTTCTCGCGTTACTGTGAATATTTTGCTGTCGTAATTGATACGGGCTTGCCAAGAGTCAAAGAAGTCACTACCAAAGAGTATCTGTACAGCGAGGTATAGAATTATTAGGAAGATAAATTCCATGTGCTCTCCACCCATTGTAAATGCAATCATGACCTGTTTTTGAATCCTTTGTGTTTTTCTTCCTATGTTTTTCGTTATAAGTGTCTGTAATTTTAGCCCTTTCGTGGTTAGATGGTTAAAGAATTGCTGGCTACACACTGATGCTGTTGCCCCCGTGTCTAGGGTGGCGAGAAAAGTTTCATTTTGGATTAGGATTTCTACTTGTGGTGTTTCCGCGATATCCTGAATTTTTTTCATTTCGACCTTGCCTCTTGCATTGTTGTGGTTGGTTTCTTCCGTGTTTTGTACATTCAGCATTGACACTGTGTTATTGTTCCCTTCGTTGAGAATATGCCTCGTTGTTGGAATCGGGAACCTCATCCAACCCGGTTCTAGTTTCCCGAATTGTTAAAAACCCAATTACCATTTTGCGCCGTGGCTCCGTCACCTGATGTAGCATTCTCGGACGTCACGAATGGTGAACCGCCAAACCATTTTTGTCGGCTTACGGCGCCTTTGCTGTGTGCATGTGTTGCGGGTTGCGGTCTATCGGTGGTGTTGTGCCATTGGGTGGCGTTATAGTTCTCATTGTTGTTGCCTCCGTACATATTGAAATCCGCCATGTTGTGCCTGTTTTCAGCGTTTTCCGCGCCGTTGTACACATTATTCTGCCACTGGCTCCCTGAGGGGTTTTCTCGGGGCGGGCTACTCGTGTACTGCCTTCGATGTGTGGTCTGTCTGTTCTGGTATCTGTCGGTGTCGTTTGTTCGTCGTCGTTTTCCCCGAATTTGCACATAATTGATCTGATGGTGCCGTTGTCCCTGGTATCCGTGATGGGGGTTTTCTCGGGGTGGACGCTGTTGGTGGTGTCTGTGATCATTCCGGGAATCGGATGAGGGTGCCTGTTCTCGATAATGTTCCCGGGTGTGACCCTGGTCATGTCGGCGCTCATTGTAGTTGGCTCTTGCCCTCGTCCCACTAAAAATGTGTTCTTTATGTGGGACCTCATTTCGCGGGACTGGGTTCGATTCAGACATATGTGGCGCTAATGCTGTTAATAAATCCAGCGTTCCGGCTATGCTGTTGGGTCGGGCAACAATGAGATGGTTCTTTATCTGTTCCGGAAAGTGCCTTATGACAAGAGAAATGAATTCCTGTTCTACCATTGGAGGGTCCAGTAGTTGGCTCTGTTGGGCGAGGTCTAGGAAATAATCCACCATGGATTTTGCGCGTACATCGAATTTTCCGTTGTTGATTTTTGTACGTACCGCGTACTGGGTTGCGCTATTCCAGTATTTGGCGAGGAAATGATGTTTAAAATCTGAGTATGTGGCATAGTCGCCTACCGCTAACCTAAACCAAGTGAGTGATCGTCCTTGTAGGCCTTTCATCACTATTATCGTTTTAAACGATTCTGGGATAGCTTTTAGGTGGAAGTATGACTCGAGATCCATTACATACCGCTTAGCGTTGTCTCTCGCGTCATTAAAAGTGGGTACTGCAATTTCGTTTAATAGATGGTAGTGGTTGGGGAAACCATGTGTCATGCAATGGGTCTGTGTGCTCTCCGGACTTATACTACTACACATTTCTGCAGGCGATGTTGAAGACGCCGCAGAACGCGCGTTCAGCATCCCCTGGTTCGCACTAGAAGTGGCAGTGTACGTTTGTTGAGGTTGGTTTCTCTTTGTTATGGTGAGCCCATGTATGGCTTCTTTGAGCACTGCCATTTCTTGCGCGTGGTGTTCTACAGATGTAAGTGTTGATCGATGAGCCACTGCTGCCTGTGTTATTATATCTTGCATTTTTGTAAGTTCATTTCTCTGTTCATTTTGTTGCGTCTGTATAACTTTTCTTACTTCAGAAAATTCGGCTTGCTTTCTCGCTTCGGCACTTTGCTGCCGCTTTTCCAATGTCACACAGGTGGAGTGCAGCTCCTCGCTCAATTGTGCATGCAACTTATTGTTAGTAGTCGAAACACGATTAACATGGTATTTAATATTTTCAAATTCCTTTTGCGTGTCGTGCACTTCTGTGCGTAAGTTTAGGAATTCTGCTTCAATTCTGCTTTGGCCTAGGCAAATGTTATCCAGGGCTTGTTTTTGTTGTTCTATATGTTTACTCTGTTCTGTTAAGCTACTTTGAAGTTGTGCTCCTTGAGCGGTTATTTTGTTGTCTAACTGTGTACTCTGTTCTGCTAATCTACTTTCCAAATTCTGGAACTGCTGAAGCATCTGTTGCATCAAAGTTGTGAGGCTGGGTGCAGTTTCAGGAGAAATTTCCTCTACGGTAATGTTTGTTTGTTGTTCTTGGGCCTGTTGTTCTGCCATGTCAACGCTTATTATTTTTCCGTTTCTCAATTTCATACAACTGTATAATTAGTTTTGTACTGGCTGCCTATCCTGAGTCGGGATGTGCCACTGGAGTATAAAAGTGTAATTACTCGTTGTCGTTGTTGTGATGAACAGTTTACCTCGTTTACGTGCTGGGTGTTGAGGATGGTCACTAATGATGTGTGTGGTGTCCTTCGGTGTGATGCTTCCTAGGCGGTGTCGTTCTCTACGTGGCGGCCTGTGTAGCGGTGAAATCCAGCTCGGACCAGGTCGCTGCTGAAGTTGATGAGGTCTTCCTGGACGTAGTTTGGTGCTGGTGTGGGTAGTTTATGACACGTTGGGTGCCATTTTAGTGCGGGATTTTTGGATGGGTGTATGGGATACTATGTTTCTGGTCTACTGGGGAAGGGGTAGGTCGGGAAAGCGTGGGTGCTCTTGATTGCTCCGGCTTTTAACAGTGTGGTTTTTGAGCACCAGGTCTTTATCTCAGGGTTGTCTAGCTGAGGAATGTCCAGGTAATAAACTGAAGTCTTCTATTCCTTTTAATGTTTATTTCACTTTACTCATGCCCCCTTCCGACACACATGACCATGAAGTATCGTGATCCGCGTAACGCACACGTCCGTCTATCCCACTGAAGATCTGCCAAGCAAGTGTCTTTCTCTCCCGAAGAACTGTATTTCTCAACTCGACACTTCCGCTTGGCCAGCTTCACCTTGCAATTAGGCACGTACGTCTTCACGCGTTGGGTTTTTCAACCCTATTGTTCCCTTTCTTTCAGGGGTTGTTGCCTTCTTGCGGTACCGTTACTTTCCCTGCCTGAGGTAATCGCTGTACCCTCGGCCCACCAGTCGAGTTGTCAGGTAAAGCCTATCTTCGATTTTCAGTTATATACAAATTATTACGTAAGTACGCGGGTTTTAATTGGCGGGCGCGGGTTTCCGCCTCACTACGAAAGTTTTGAGACGTGAGAAAATGAAAGTCGGTCCACTCAAATTGATTGCAGGATGGGATAACCCATCTGGTGTCAGGTAGTGACTCTCCCACTCCAGGAATTCCAGCAGCACAAGGATGAACAACCTGCAGCATGCAGATAGTCAGTCCCTGCATTGGATCAGGGAAGAGAGCATTTTCGCTCAACAATTTTCTATGATCTTAAAGGTGGATTAAACCAGTGCCAAAGTCTTGAATGTTTGCAACGGGCTCTTGGGGACATTGCTCCTTCCCGTGCCACAGCTTTCCGGTAATTTCAGGAATTTGAAAGGGGCCGAAGGTCTTTAAAAGATGAGGAAAGAAGCACATGTCCGACAACGGCAGTGACTGAGGAAAACATAGCAGTATCGAGAAAAATGCTTCTGAGACCAAGCAGCAATCTGCAGTTTAGATCTTTTCTGATGACAATTCATTGACAATAGTGAAGTGTCGCCAAAGAGTCCACAAGAAAATGCTGGCCTCTGTTTTCCTAAAGGGTGACCTTGTGGCAACCATTTCTCTTGAATAGCAAAGCACAGTTACTAATCGGTACACCACAGTTTGCTTGCCAAAAGTTTATGCTAAGCATCAATAATGGAGATCACACACAGGACTGCAAGGAATCCTTTTCCATCACGACAATGTGTCCACACACATGGCCAACATCACCATTCAGTTCCTGGAGCCTTCAGAGATCAAACTTATGATTCACCCATCATATGGTCCCGACCTGGCCCCATGTGACCTTTTTCTATTCCCAATGATAAAATATTCCATGCATGGAAAGAGATTTTCAACCCCTAAAGATGCTGTTACCACCATGAAGCAGAATTTGCAGCCATCAAAGAAAACATGTGTTAGGAGTGTTTATTCTTGGTGTATTTCAAAACTTTCATACTGACCCTCATATTAACTGAAAAATAACTTAATGTGTTACTTTTATGGCAATCAAACAACTTTTTAACAATATAACAATAAAATATATGAGAGCACCTTCACCACCATATATTAAATCAGTCACGGTCTCTTGAAATTTCAGAGATTTTTATTCTCACAAATGCATCATATAAAACGTAAATCACTGTATACAAATTTATATAATATTATTATATTCCTCTAGTTCCACTTAAGTGTTTCCATTTGGATTCAGTTAGGGGTTTTAAGCACCATTAAAATACAAGTTTTCCTCTCAAGAATACATATGACAAGTTTTATGTGTGTGTATGTGTACATGTATAATATACGTCATACCTATATCTCTATTTTATACTATCTACACAGGAGCCATGATGGACCCACGTATGGACAAGGAAAATATTGAAATGAGGCACATTATCACCAGGTTGGCAGTCCACAGATTCCACCACATGATTGCAAGAACAAGAACTACCATGAACCAAATATGGACTGTAAATGTTGCTGGATTTCTGACAATGAAGTCATTAATCCTCTTGCTCTCCAATATTTTTCACTGATGGATGGGACGCTACAAGTGGCCGGGCATTTTTTAAGGTGGTGTCGATCCATTTCCTCTTGCAGATCTCATAGAGGACAGAATGGTGAAGAATATATCCCAATTCTGTTTAAATGTTTTGCCAGACAATCATGTCCTGTAATCAACCTGAAGGTTGCAACTGCTGTTTTTCGAGGATACTCAGGAATTTTTGTTTGAATGTTTGGTAGTTCTCATCTTTTATTTTTTGATTTTTCATAGTAATATTTTGCAATAATTTTTTTGAATTCAGAGTTGACTAATCTTTTAGCTGCATAAAATGGTAGATTAACTGTAGATTTTTGTACACCGCTGGTACCCTTTTTTGCAAGAAAATCAGCTTTCTCATTACCACTCAGTCCACAGTGAGCTGGTATCCATTGAAGACTAGGTGTTTTTGAAGTGCCATTAGATGGGTAAGGATTTTCCAACATTCTATAATTGTATGGGGATTTTGGTGACAACTTGGAAGTAATTGCTATAATTACTGCCCTGGAATCTGAGAGAATAACTGCTTGCTGAAAATGTGAAATTCTGTACAAAAGATTTTGTAGGGCCATTCGAATTGCTTCAATTTCTCTATCAAAGTTAGTAGTTCCATAACTTAAAGATTTATAATAGGAAAAGAGCTGACATGTGACTCAGCACCTGCTCCATCTTGGTTTGATATCAATGATTCATCAGTATAAATATGGTGCCATTTGTGTTCTGGAATTCTAGAATGGATTGTCTCTAATGCCAATAATTTTAGAACACTATTTGGAGTATCACTTTTCTTAACTTCTTCTGTCAGGTGTAAATAATATGTGTTGTCTAATGTATGTGCCGGATTGACTTTAGATATGAAGTGTTCCTATGAATTAGGAAGGTGTACATTCTTCTTGATGTCTTGAATTTTGGAAAGAAAGCTCTCGTGAGTCTCTAGTGTATGTGTAAAATTTCTCTTGTGCCATGTATTGAATGGGAGTCTGATCAACTTTTCATGTTGAAAAAGAGTCGCTTTTCTATTTCATATTCAATGGGGTATTTGTTGGATAGTATTTCTATAGCTGCTATTGATGTGGTTTTGATAGCACCTGTACTTAATCTCAGACTTTGCTTTTGAAAGATTTGAATTTTTTTTTGTTTGCTGTTACAAGAACTTCGCTGCAGTAAGTAAATAATGGCTTTATATATACATTGTATGTTGTGTTAAGAGTTGCTCTGGAACATCCCCACTTCATTCCTGTGAGACGTTTTAACAGGGAAAGGTGCCTCTCTGCTCTTTGTATTACATTTTCTATTTATTTGGTCCATATAAGTTTGGTATCAAATGTAACTCCTAAATACTTTACTTCCTTTGTTTCTGGTAATTGTTGACCCTCAAATTTAGTTTTATTTTTAGTGGTTTTTTTTCTTAGTGAAAAGATTTGGTAGCTTGATTTTGTTGTATTAACAGTCATTAAATTTTCTTTGGTCCACCTTTATAAGTTGGTTAAGGATTGTTGCATGGTTTTTTCTAGTTCTGTACTTTTGCTTTTTGGTTTTGAAGTCCACATTACTAAGTCATCAGCAAATAGTGCACACTTCATACCTGATTCTGGTATTTGTTGTGGCAGATCGTTAATAAATATATTAAAAAGTGTTGTGCTGAGCACTGTGCCTTGTGGTAAGCCACGGTGTACTTGTTTGTATTTAGATATATTTCTTCCATATCTGGTTGCAATAAAGCGTTGTGTTAGGAAATGACATAGCCATGAAAACATTGAACCTTATATCCCTATTTTTTTACTTTCTTTAGTAGTTTTGTTCTGCATATAGGATCATATGCACTTTGGAAATCAATAAAAACTGATACATTATCTTCTTTTCTATTAAAGGAGTCTTTGATTTGTTGACATTTGTAGAGTGGAACTCTCTGAATCCAGCTTGACATGGGGATATTAAATTTTGTGATTCTAGAAACCAATTTAACCTGTTTGACACCATTCTTTCCATCAGTTTTGCTATTATGCGAGTAAGAGCTATTGGTGTATAATTTTTTATTTCTGATGCTGTTTTGTCTTTCTCCAAGAGTGGGACAGTTATTGCTTTTCGCCATTCAGCAGCTACAGTGGTTTTCCGGGATAGGTTGTAG